>JANHFF010001079.1:0-188932 GCA_024542945.1 allo-octoploid hybrid of Carassius auratus x Cyprinus carpio | reverse complement strand
CATTTTCTCAGAGACTTAAGGACTACGCACCAGTTTGGAGAACATTGTTATAAAAAAAAACAAGACTTGTAATATTTTTATACGAATATACATTTGTTGATTACTGAGTAAATGGTTTGCACACTCTTGTACATTACTGTTGTATATTTTGTTCTGGTTAATTTTAAGAAAAAAGAAGAATTAGAAGAACCGGCACGCAGCGCTGCATGAAGTCGAACACACCTATTGGTACCACAACATGATCGCTGTACCACCTGACCACTGCAGATTCATTTTGCAGTTGATAGTGTCGCCATAGAAATGCACAATCCTCTCATAATTAGGCTAGCTTAATTATTATGACATGGCGTGAACGCAGCATTCAGCTCATCCAACCCCAATCAAACACACCTGAACAAGCTAATCAAGGCATTTCAGATTACTAGAAAGCTACAGGCAGTGAGTTTGATCAGGGTTGGAATTGACCTGTTCTCCTTGGATCTTTAAAACCCCATTTTACAGAGGTTGATATTGCAGCAACACGTATTCGTTTTAGTTTTGTGCACTTCGCTGTCCGCTTCTCCTGACGCACCAATTCAGCGCATTTTCCAGCAGAGATCACAGGCCGGGAGGATGACAGCTCGAGTGTATTTCTCGTTGATTGCTGTTTTATCGTGTCTGTTTGGATACTTGAGCATAACTCACGCTATTCAAAGACGAACCACAGGTGAGAAGATCTGTTGCTTTCATTACACACCCTGAAGAAACGCAGAAATAAGTGACTCTCAGTCTTTGAAAGTAATTAACACAGTCTACGAATGAGTAGTAGGTTTTAAAACACTGATTTGAAGCGGACAAATATGTCAAATTTGTATTTAGGTTTGAGACCCATTGCGAAACCCCTGATTTACAAATGCTGAAACCACACTACCTGGCCTCCCCTAATGATCCTCTTGAATTCTCTAGTGGACGGTTTCTGTCCGGCAAGGCTGACGGTCGTGCCTTCCCATCGAGGATGTTCTTCTGATGAAGACTGCCCTGGAGGACACAAATGCTGTCGATTTGACTGTGGGCCTGTTTGCGTACTGCCTGTTTTCAGTGAGTTTCAGTTAATAATGGATGCTAGGACTAAAAAATACCTCACGTAACGCATTGAATTCAATAAGTTTTGAGGCAGAGACTTTGCCTTCTGTTGTTCTCCTCAAAGTAGTTTGAATTAATCCCTTAGGAATAGTTTTAAGCACAGGATGGCTTTTACAAAATAGAGGAATAATGCTTCAACAGTGTTCTCAATTCCAGTCCTGGGGACCCCCTGCTCTGCACGTTTTGCATGTCTCCCTTATTTGATGATCAAACATGCAAATGTGCAGCGCAAGGGGCCCAGGACTGGAATTGAGAACCACTGACTTGGAATATAATTCACTCTGTAGGTAAACTTGCGTTGTATATTGAGTAGCATACGGTCTATATATCAGGGTGGCGAACTCCGGTCCTGGAGAGGCGCAGCCCTGCAGAGTTCAGCTCCAACCCGAATTAAAACTCACCTGCCTGTAGCTTTCTAATAACCCTTCAGACCTTGATTAGGTTGTTCAGGGAAGCAAAACTCTGCAGGGCTGCGAGTCCAGGACCGACGTTCGCCAGCCCTGGTCTATATGCACAAACTAAAGCTGACTATCTGTGTTCACGCAGTGAAGCTGGGTCAATGTCCCATACCGGAGATGATTCCACTGTGTGCTGAAAGCTGTTTCAATGATGTGCCAGTGTCCTGGCACACAGAAATGTTGCCCAACCACCGGTGGCTTTGCATGCAGTGAACCACGTGTCAGGGAAGAGGTCAGGCAAGTTGCCAGGGAAGAGGTATTGGCCAGGGAAGCGGACTGGGAAGTGTTATTGGCCAGGGAAGCGGTTATGGTCAGGTTATGGCACTGGAATGGGAAGCGGCACTGGAATGGGAAGAGGACAGGGAAGCGGCGCTGGAATGGGAAGCGGACCAGGAAGCGGTTATGGTCAGGGTTATGGCGCTGGAATGGGAAGCGGACAGGGCCAGGGAAGCGCGCTGGAATGGGAAGCGGCCAGGGAAGCGGCGCTGGAATGGGAAGCGGACAGGGAAGCGGTTTGGTCAGGGTTATGGCGCTGGAATGGGAAGCGGACAGGGCCAGGGAAGCGCGCTGGAATGGAAGGGGACGGACAGGAAGCGGTTATGGTCAGGGTTATGGCTCTGGAATGGGAAGCGGCGCTGAATGGAAGCGGCGCTGGAATGGGAACGGCGCTGGCATGGGAAGCGGACAGGGAAGCGGTTATGGCGCTGGAATGGGAAGCGGCGCTGGAATGGGAAGCGGCACTGGAATGGGAAGCGGACAGGGAAGCGGTTATGGCGCTGGAATGGGAAGCGGCGCTGGAATGGGAAGCGGCGCTGGAATGGGAAGCGGACAGGAAGCGGTTATGGTCAGGGTTATGGCGCTGGAATGGGAAGCGGCTGGAATGGGAAAGCGCGCTGGATGGGAAGCGCGCTGGAATGGGAAGCGGCGCTGGAATGGGAAGCGGCGCTGGAATGGGAAGCGGCGCTGGAATGGGAAGCGGACAGGGAAGCGGTTTATGGCGCGGAAATGGGAAGCGGCGCTGGAATGGGAAGCGGTGCGGGCCAGGGAAGCGGCGCTGGAATGGGAAGCGGTGCGGGCCATGAAGCGGCGCTGGAATGGGAAAGCGGTGCGGGCCAGGGAAGCGGCGCTGGAATGGGAAGCGGTGCGGGCCAGGGAAGCGGCGCTGGAATGGGAAGCGGTGGCGGGCCAGGGAAGCGTGCGGCCAGGGAAGCGGTGCGGGCCAGGGAAGCGGCGCTGGAATGGGAAGCGGCGCGTCGGCCAGGGAAGCGGCGCTGGAATGGGAAGCGGCGCGGGCCAGGGAAGGCGGCGCTGGAATTGGGAAGCGGTGCGGGCCAGGGAAGCGGCGCTGGAATGGAAGCGTGCGGGCCAGGGAAGCTGCGCTGGAATGGGAAGCGGTGCGGGCCAGGGAAGCGGCGCTGGAATGGGAAGCGGTGCGGGCCAGGGAAGCGGCGCTGGAATGGGAAGCGGTGCGGGCCAGGGAACGGCGCTGGAATGGGAAGCGGTGCGGGCCAGGGAAGCGGCGCTGGAATGGAACGGTGCGGGCCAGGGAAGCGGCGCTGGAATGGGAGGTGAACGGGAAGCGGACAAGGCCAGGGAAGCGGCGCTGGAATGGGAGCTGGAACGGGAAGCGGACAAGGCAGGAAGCGGCGCTGGAATGGGAGGTGACGGGAAGTGGGACAAGGCAGGGAAGCGGGCTGGAATGGGAAGCGGTGCGGGCCAGGGAAGCGGCGGTGGAATGGGAGGTGGAACGGGAAGCGGACAGGCCAGGGAAGCAGCGCTGGAATGGGAGCTGGAATGGGAAGCGCGCTGGAATGGAAGCGGCGCGGGCCAGGGAAGCGGCGCTGGAATGGGAAGCGGCGCGGCCAGGGAAGCGGCGCTGGAATGGGAAGCGGCGCGGCCAGGGAAGCGCGCTGGAATGGGAGGTGAATGGGAAGCGGCGCTGGAATGGGAAGCGGCGCGGGCCAGGGAAGCGGCTCTGGAATGGGAAGCGGCGCGGGCCAGGGAAGGGCGCTGGAATGGGAATGGGAGGTGGAACGGGCCAGGAAGCGGCGCTGGAATGGGAGTTGGAACGGGAAGCGACAAGGCCAGGGAAGCGGTGCGGGCCAGGGAAGCGGTGCGGGCCAGGAAGCGGCGCTGGAATGGGAAGCGGCGCTGGAATGGGAGTTGGAACGGAAGCGGACAAGGCCAGGAAGCGGTGCGGGCCAGGGAAGCGGTGCGGGCCATGGAAGCGGCGCTGAAGGGAAGCGGCACTGGAATGGGAAGCGGTGCGGGCCAGGAAGCGGCGCTGGAATGGAAGCGGCGCTGGAATGAGTGGAATGGCCAGGGAAGCGGCGCTGGAATGGGAGGTGGAATGGGAAGCGGTGCGGGCCAGGAAGCGGCGCTGGAATGGGAAGCGGTGCGGGCCAGGGAAGCGGCGCTGGAATGGAGGTGGACGGAAGCGGACAAGGCCAGGGCGGCGCTGGAACGGGAAGCGGCGCTGGAACGGGAAGTGGACAGGGAAGCGGCGCGGGCCAGGCGCGTCGCTGGAATGGAGGTGGAATGGGAAGCGGCGCTGGAATGGGAAGCGCGCGGGCCAGGGAAGCGGCGCTGGAATGGGAAGCGCGCTGGCCAGGAAGCGTCATGGAAGCGGCGCTGGCCAGGGAAGCGGTCATGAAGCGGCGCTGGCCAGGAAGCGGTCAGGAAGCGGCGTTGGAATGGGAAGCGGTGCTGGCCAGGGAAGCGGCGCTGGAATGGGAGGTGGAATGGGAAGCGGACAAGGCCAGGGAAGCGGCGCGGGCCAGGGAAGCGGCGCTGGAATGGGAGGTGGAACGGGAAGCGGTTGCGGGCCAGGGAAGCGGCGCTGGAATGGGAGGTGGAACGGGAAGGCGGACAAGGCCGGGAAGCGGTCATGGAAGCGGCGTTGGAATGGAAGCGGTCATGGAAAGCGGCGCTGGTCATGAGCGCGCTGGCCAGGGAAGCGGTTTATGGTCAGGGAAGCGGTCAGGATGTGGTCAAGGAAGTTGTCGACGATGTGGCCAAGGTCAATGATGTGCTCAGGGAAATGGTCATGGGAGTTTTGCATAATACTTTTCTGGATATCTTTTCAATTCAGTGCTTTATTCATATGGCATGTTTTCCCTGTTTGTTCAAACGGTTTAGAAAGATTCTGTCTCTCCCCCACCTCCTCAAATAAAAATAATTGCTTGATTGAAGAGTTGGTGTTTTTGGTATCATTTGGCTGTTTTCTTCTCACAACTGCTCTCTGGCAATCAGTGCTTGAAGTTCCTCTCCCTGAGACCTGGACATTTAGCAAAGTATTAGCCATTTTTTAGCCAATTTAAAAGAACTGTTTTGTGTGTTTTAAATTTATTTTTGGCAAAGCTGAATTGGCTGCAGCCATTACTCCAGTCAGAAATCATTTTAATATGCCGATTTGGTGCTCTAGAAACATTTCATGAATGCTGAAAACAGTTTGTAGGGAGCAAGTAATACTTCCATGAGGCAATATATGCTAAAGACAGCATGTTCCTAGGAGACGTTGATTTCTTAAACACAGTTGTACTAATAAATATAGGAATAGTATAACAGGTGATGCAGGTCAAAAGCTTAGGACCAGTGTATTTAGAATTGGAATAAAGCTTGCCGTGTTTGGGAAATATACTGTTTAATAAAGTAAAAGAGGCTATATTTAAAATGTTTCATGGTATATGCAGCTAAAAGTGTGTTAGAGATTTAATCTGGATATTGATTTATTCCTGCGATTTGTTTGCTGAATGGAAAGGAGTCTATATTCATGTATTTTGTGTGTTTACAATGAATTTTTTTATTTTTTGGGGTGGATGTGGAAAGTGTAATTGAAGGAAAACTATTACATTCAAGTTAAATAATTTTGATATGTATGTAGTATTCAAATGAATGTAATAACTTTTCTTGTACATCTTTTTATTTTTGGGAAAGTTTCACATACAAGGTCAGGGTCCAAGCCAAATTTCATCATTTTCTTCAGGAGACTTAAGGACTACTGCACCAGTTTGGAGAACATTGTTAATAAAAAGAAAACAAGACTGTAATATTTTTACGAATTACAGTTGTTGATTACTGAGTAAATGGTTTGCACACTCTTACATTACTGTTGTATATTTTGTTCTGGTTATTTTAAGAAAAGAAGAATTAGAAGAACCGGCACGCAGCGCTGCATGAAGTCGAACACACCTATTGGTACCACAACATGATCGCTGTACCACCTGACCACTGCAGATTCATTTTGCAGTTGATAGTGTCGCCATAGAAATGCACAATCCTCTCATAATTAGGCTAGCTTAATTATTATGACATGGCGTGAACGCAGCATTCAGCTCATCCAACCCCAATCAAACACACCTGAACAAGCTAATCAAGGCATTTCAGATTACTAGAAAGCTACAGGCAGGTGAGTTTGATCAGGGTTGGAATTGACCTGTTCTCCTTGGATCTTTAAAACCCCATTTTAACAGAGGTTGATATTGCAGCAACACGTATTCGTTTTAGTTTTGTGCACTTCGCTGTCCGCTTCTCCTGACGCACCAATTCACAGCGCATTTTCCAGCAGAGATCACAGGCCGGGAGGATGACAGCTCGAGTGTATTTCTCGTTGATTGCTGTTTTATCGTGTCTGTTTGGATACTTGAGCATAACTCACGCTATTCAAAGACGAACCACAGTGAGAAGATCTGTTGCTTTCATTACACAGCCTGAAGAAACGCAGAAATAAGTGACTCTCAGTCTTTGAAAGTAATTACACAGTCTACGAATGAGTAGTAGGTTTAAACACTGATTTGAAGCGGACAAAATATGTCAAATTTGTATTTAGGTTGAGACCCATTGTGAAACCCCTGATTTACAAATGCTGAAAACCACACTACCTGGCCTCCCCTAATGATCCTCTTGAATCTCTAGTGGACGTTTCTGTCCGGCAAGGCTGACGGTCGTGCCGTCCCATCGAGGATGTTCTTCTGATGAAGACTGCCCTGGAGGACACAAATGCTGTCGATTTGACTGTGGGCCTGTTTGCGTACTGCCTGTTTTCAGTGAGTTTCAGTTAATAATGGATGCTAGGACTAAAAAATACCTCACGTAACGCATTGAATTCAATAAGTTTTGAGGCAGAGACTTTGCCCTTCTGTTGTTCTCCTCTAAAGTAGGTTTGAATTAATCCCTTAGGATAGTTTTAAAGCACAGGATGGCTTACAAAATAAAGAGGAATAATACTTCAAACAGTGGTTCTCAATTCCAGTCCTGGGGACCCCCTGCTCTGCACGTTTTGCATGTCTCCCTTATTGATGATCAAACATGCAAAATGTGCAGCGCAAGGGGTCCCCAGGACTGGAAATTGAGAACCACTGACTTGGAATATAATTCACTCTGTAGGTAAAACTTGCTATTCATGCTCTGAGTGTTTTGTGTTGTATATTGAAGTAGCATACGGTCTATATCAGGGGTGGCGAACTCCGGTCCTGGAGAGGCGCAGCCCTGCAGAGTTCAGCTCCAACCCGAATTAAAACTCACCTGCCTGTAGCTTTCTAATAACCCTTCAGACCTTGATTAGGTTGTTCAGGGTTGAAGCAAAACTCTGCAGGGCTGCGAGTCCAGGACCGACGTTCGCCAGCCCTGGTCTATATGCACAAACTAAAGCTGACTATCTGTGTTCACGCAGTGAAGCTGGGTCAATGTCCCATACCGGAGATGATTCCACTGTGTGCTGAAAGCTGTTTCAATGATGGCCAGTGTCCTGGCACACAGAAATGTTGCCCAACCACCGGTGGCTTTGCATGCAGTGAACCACGTGGTCAGGGAAGAGGTCAGGCAAGTTGCCAGGGAAGAGGTATTGGCCAGGGAAGCGGACTGGGAAGTGGTATTGGCCAGGGAAGCGGTTATGGTCAGGGTTATGGCACTGGAATGGGAAGCGGCACTGGAATGGGAAGCGGACAGGGAAGCGGCGCTGGAATGGGAAGCGGACAGGGAAGCGGTTATGGTCAGGGTTATGGCGCTGGAATGGGAAGCGGACAGGGGCCAGGGAGCGGCGCTGGAATGGGAGGTGGAACGGGAAGCGGACAAGGCCAGGGAAGCGGCGCTGGAATGGGAGCTGGAACGGGACGCGGACAAGGCCAGGGAAGCGGCGCTGGAATGGGAGGTGGAACGGGAAGTGGACAAGGCCAGGGAAGCGGCGCTGGAATGGGAAGCGGTGCGGGCCAGGGAAGCGGCGGTGGAACGGGAAGCGGACAAGGCCAGGGAAGCGGCGCTGGAATGGGAGCTGGAATGGGAAGCGGCGCTGGAATGGGAAGCGGCGCGGGCCAGGGAAGCGGCGCTGGAATGGGAAGCGGTGCGGGCCAGGGAAGCGGTGCTGGAATGGGAGGTGGAATGGGAAGCGGCGCTGGAATGGGAAGCGGCGCGGGCCAGGGAAGCGGCGCTGGAATGGGAAGCGGCGCGGGCCAGGGAAGGGGCGCTGGAATGGGAATGGGAGGTGGAACGGGCCAGGGAAGCGACGCTGGAATGGGAGTTGGAACGGGAAGCGGACAAGGCCAGGGAAGCGGTGCGGGCCAGGGAAGCGGCGCTGGAATGGGAAGCGGCGCTGGAATGGGAAGCGGTGCGGGCCAGGGAAGCGGCGCTGGAATGGGAAGCGGCGCTGGAATGGGAGGTGGAATGGGCCAGGGAAGCGGCGCTGGAATGGGAGGTGGAACGGGAAGCGGTGCGGGCCAGGGAGCGGCGCTGGAATGGGAAGCGGTGCGGCCAGGGAAGCGGCGCTGGAATGGGAAGCGGTGCGGGCCAGGGAAGCGGCGCTGGAATGGGAGGTGGAACGGGAAGCGGACAAGGCCAGGGAAGCGGCGCTGGAACGGGAAAGCGGCGCTGGAACGGGAAGTGGACAGGGAAGCGGCGCTGGAATGGGAAGCGGTGCGGGCCAGGGAAGCGGCGCTGGAATGGGAGGTGGAATGGGAAGCGGCGCTGGAATGGGAAGCGGCGCGGGCCAGGGAAGCGGCGCTGGAATGGGAAGCGGCGCGGGCCAGGGAAGCGGCGCTGGAATGGAGTTGGAACGGGAAGCGGACAAGGCCAGGGAAGCGGCGCTGGAACGGGAAAGCGGCGCTGGAATGGGAAGCGGCGCTGGAACGGGAAGTGGACAGGGAAGCGGCGCTGGAACGGGAAGCGGGCGCTGGAACGGGAAGTGGACAGGGAAGCGGCGCTGGAATGGGAAGCGGTGCGGGCCAGGGAAGCGGCGCTGGAATGGGAGGTGGAATGGGAAGCGGCGCTGGAATGGGAAGCGGCGCGGGCCAGGGAAGCGGCGCTGGAATGGGAAGCGGCGCGGGCCAGGGAAGCGGCGCTGGAATGGGAGTTGGAACGGGAAGCGGACAAGGCCAGGGAAGCGGCGCTGGAAACGGGAAGCGGCACTGGAATGGGAAGCGGCGCTGGAACGGGAAGTGGACACGGAAGCGGCGCTGGAATGGGAAGCGTGCGGGCCAGGGAAGCGGCGCTGGAATGGGAAGCGGCGCTGGAATGGGAAGCGGCGCTGGAATGGGAAGCGGCGCTGGAATGGGAAGCGGCGCTGGAATGGGAAGCGGCGCTGGAATGGGAGTTGGAACGGGAAGCGGACAAGGCCAGGGAAGCGGACAAGGCCAGGGAAGCGGTCATGGAATCGGCGCTGGTCAGGGAAGCGGCGCTGGCCAGGGAAGCGGTCATGGAATCGGCGCTGGCCAGGGAAGCGGTCATGGAATCGGCGCTGGCCAGGGAAGCGGTCATGGAAGCGGCGTTGGAATGGGAAGCGGTCATGGAAGCGGCGCTGGCCAGGGAAGCGGTCATGGAAGCGGCGCTGGCCAGGGAAGCGGTCAGGGAAGCGGCGTTGGAATGGGAAGCGGTGCTGGCCAGGGAAGCGGCGCTGGAATGGGAGGTGGAACGGGAAGCGGTGCGGGCCAGGGAAGCGGCGCTGGAATGGGAGGTGGAATGGGAAGCGGACATGGCCAGGGAAGCGGCGCGGGGCCAGGGAAGCGGCGCTGGAATGGGAGGTGGAACGGGAAGCGGTGCGGGCCAGGGAAGCGGCGCTGGAATGGGAGGTGGAATGGGAAGCGGACATGGCCAGGGAAGCGGCGCGGGCCAGGGAAGCGGCGCTGGAATGGGAGGTGGAACGGGAAAGCGGTGCGGGCCAGGGAAGCGGCGCTGGAATGGGAGGTGGAACGGGAAGCGGACAAGGCCAGGGAAGCGGTCATGGAAGCGGCGTTGGAATGGGAAGCGGTCAGGGAAGCGGCGTTGGAATGGGAAGCGGTGCTGGCCAGGGAAGCGGTCATGGAAGCGGCGCTGGCCAGGGAAGCGGTCATGGAAGCGGCGCTGGCCAGGGAAGAGGTCATGGAAGCGGCGCTGGCCATGGAAGCGGTTATGGTCAGGGAAGCGGTCAGGGATGTGGTCAAGGAAGTTGTCGACGATGTGGCCAAGGTCAATGATGTGCTCAGGGAAATGGTCATGGGAGTTTTGCATAATACTTTCTGGATATCTTTTCAATTCAGTGCTTTATTCATATGGCATGTTTTCCCTGTTTGTTCAAACGGTTTAGAAAGATTCTGTCTCTCCCCCACCTCCTCAAATAAAAATAATTGCTTGATTGAAGAGTTGGTGTTTTTGGTATCATTTGGCTGTTTTCTCACAACTGCTCTCTGCATCAGTGCTTGAAGTTCCTCTCCCTGAGACCTGGACATTTAGCAAAGTATTAGCCATTTTTTAGCCAATTTAAAAGAACTGTTTTGTGTGTTTTAAATTTATTTTTGGCAAAGCTGAATTGGCTGCAGCCATTACTCCAGTCAGAAATCATTTTAATATGCCGATTTGGTGCTCTAGAAACATTTCATGAATGCTGAAAACAGTTGTAGGGAGCAAGTAATACTTCCATGAGGCAATATATGCTAAAGACAGCATGTTCCTAGGAGAACGTTGATTTCTTAAACACAGTTGTACTAATAAATATAGAATAGTATAACAGGTGATGCAGGTCAAAAGCTTAGGACCAGTGTATTTAGAATTGGAATAAAGCTTGCCGTGTTTGGGAAATATACTGTTTAAATAAAGTAAAAGAGGCTATATTAAAATGTTTCATGGTATATGCAGCTAAAAGTGTGTTAGAGAATTAATCTGGATATTGATTTATTCCTGCGATTTGTTTGCTGATGGAAAAGGAGTCTATATTATCCATGTATTTTGTAATTGTGTTTACAAAATGAATTTTTTATTTTTTGGGGTGGATGTGGAAAGTGTAATTAGAAGGAAAACATATTACATTCAAGTTAAATAATTTTGATATGTATGTAGTATTCAAATGAATGTAATAACTTTTCTTGTACATCTTTTTATTATTTTGGGAAAGTTTCACATACAAGGTCAGGGTCCAAGCCAAATTTCATCCATTTTCTTCAGGAGACTTAAGGACTACTGCAACCAGTTTGGAGAACATTGTTAATAAAAAAGAAAACAAGACTTGTAATATTTTTACGAATATACAGTTGTTGATTACTGAGTAAATGGTTTGCACACTCTTGTACATTACTGTTGTATATTTTGTTCTGGTTAATTTTAAGAAAAGAAGAAGAATTAGAAGAACCGGCACGCAGCGCTGCATGAAGTCGAACACACCTATTGGTACCACAACATGATCGCTGTAACCACCTGACCACTGCAGATTCATTTTGCAGTTGATAGTGTCGCCATAGAAATGCACAATCCTCTCATAATTAGGCTAGCTTAATTATTATGACATGGCGTGAACGCAGCATTCAGCTCATCCAACCCCAATCAAACACACCTGAACAAGCTAATCAAGGCATTTCAGATTACTAGAAATCTACAGGCAGGTGAGTTTGATCAGGGTTGGAATTGACCTGTTCTCCTTGGATCTTTAAAACCCCATTTTACAGAGGTTGATATTGCAGCAAACACGTATTCGTTTAGTTTTGTGCACTTCGCTGTCCGCTTCTCCTGACGCACCAATTCAGCGCATTTTCCAGCAGAGATCACAGGCCGGGAGGATGACAGCTCGAGTGTATTTCTCGTTGATTGCTGTTTTATCGTGTCTGTTTGGATACTTGAGCATAACTCACGCTATTCAAAGACGAACCACAGGTGAGAAGATCTGTTGCTTTCATTACACAGCCTGAAGAAACGCAGAAATAAGTGACTCTCAGTCTTTGAAAGTAATTAACACAGTCTAACAATGAGTAGTAGGTTTTAAACACTGATTTGAAGCGGACAAATGTCAAATTTGTATTTAGGTTTGAGACCCATTGCGAAACCCCTGATTTACAAATGCTGAAACCACACTACCTGGCCTCCCCTAATGATCCTCTTGAATTCTCTAGTGGACGGTTTCTGTCCGGCAAGGCTGACGGTCGTGCCGTCCCATCGAGGATGTTCTTCTGATGAAGACTGCCCTGGAGGACACAAATGCTGTCGATTTGACTGTGGGCCTGTTTGCGTACTGCCTGTTTTCAGTGAGTTTCAGTTAATAATGGATGCTAGGACTAAAAATACCTCACGTAACGCATTGAATTCAATAAGTTTTGAGGCAGAGACTTTGCCTTCTGTTGTTCTCCTCTAAAGTAGGTTTGAATTAATCCCTTAGGATAGTTTTTAAGCACAGGATGGCTTTACAAAATAAAGAGGAATAATGCTTCAAACAGTGGTTCTCAATTCCAGTCCTGGGGACCCCCTGCTCTGCACGTTTTGCATGTCTCCCTTATTTGATGATCAAACATGCAAAATGTGCAGCGCAAGGGGTCCCCAGGACTGGAATTGAGAACCACTGACTTGGAATATAATTCACTCTGTAGGTAAAACTTGCGTTGTATATTGAAGTAGCATACGGTCTATATCAGGGGTGGCGAACTCCGGTCCTGGAGAGGCGCAGCCCTGCAGAGTTCAGCTCCAACCCGAATTAAAACTCACCTGCCTGTAGCTTTCTAATAACCCTTCAGACCTTGATTAGGTTGTTCAGGGTTGAAGCAAAACTCTGCAGGGCTGCGAGTCCAGGACCGACGTTCGCCAGCCCTGGTCTATATGCACAAACTAAAGCTGACTATCTGTGTTCACGCAGTGAAGCTGGGTCAATGTCCCATACCGGAGATGATTCCACTGTGTGCTGAAAGCTGTTTCAATGATGGCCAGTGTCCTGGCACACAGAAATGTTGCCCAACCACCGGTGGCTTTGCATGCAGTGAACCACGTGGTCAGGAAGAGGTCAGGCAAGTTGCCAGGGAAGAGGTATTGGCCAGGGAAGCGGACTGGGAAGTGGTATTGGCCAGGGAAGCGGTTATGGTCAGGGTTATGGCACTGGAATGGGAAGCGGCACTGGAATGGGAAGCGGACAGGGAAGTGGCGCTGGAATGGGAAGCGGACAGGGAAGCGGTTATGGTCAGGGTTATGGCGCTGGAATGGGAAGCGGACAGGGCCAGGGAAGCGGCGCTGGAATGGGAAGCGGCCAGGGAAGCGGCGCTGGAATGGGAAGCGGACAGGGAAGCGGTTATGGTCAGGGTTATGGCGCTGGAATGGGAAGCGGACAGGGCCAGGGAAGCGGCGCTGGAATGGGAAGCGGCGCTGGAATGGGAAGCGGACTGGGAAGTGGTATTGGCCAGGGAAGCGGTTATGGCACTGGAATGGGAAGCGGACAGGGCCAGGGAAGCGGCGCTGGAATGGGAAGCGGCGCTGGAATGGGAAGCGGACAGGGAAGCGGTTATGGTCAGGGTTATGGCGCTGGAATGGGAAGCGGCGCTGGAATGGGAAGCGGCGCTGGAATGGGAAGCGGCGCTGGAATGGGAAGCGGCGCTGGAATGGAAGCGGACAGGGAAGCGGTTATGGCGCTGGAATGGGAAGCGGCGCTGGAATGGGAAGCGGTGCGGGCCAGGGAAGCGGCGCTGGAATGGGAAGCGGTGCGGGCCAGGGAAGCGGCGCTGGAATGGGAAGCGGTGCGGGCCAGGGAAGCGGCGCTGGAATGGGAAGCGGCGCGGGCCAGGGAAGCGGCGCTGGAATGGGAAGCGGTGCGGGCCTGGGAAGCGGACAAGGCCAGGGAAGCGGCGCTGGAACGGGAAAGTGGACAGGGAAGCGGCGCTGGAATGGGAAGCGGTGCGGGCCAGGGAAGCGGCGCTGGAATGGGAAGCAGCGCTGGAATGGGAAGCGGCGCGGGCCAGGGAAGCGGCGCTGGAATGGGAGTTGGAACGGGAAGCGGACAAGGCCAGGGAAGCGGACAAGGCCAGGGAAGCGGCGCTGGAACGGGAAGCGGCGCTGGAATGGGAAGCGGCGCTGGAACGGGAAGTGGACAGGGAAGCGGCGCTGGAATGGGAAGCGGTGCGGGCCAGGGAAGCGGCGCTGGAATGGGAAGCGGTGCGGGCCAGGGAAGCGGCGCTGGAATGGGAAGCAGCGCTGGAATGGGAAGCGGCGCGGGCCAGGGAAGCGGCGCTGGAATGGGAGTTGGAACGGGAAGCGGACAAGGCCAGGGAAGCGGACAAGGCCAGGGGAAGCGGCGCTGGAACGGGAAGCGCGCTGGAATGGGAAGCGGCGCTGGAACGGGAAGTGGACAGGGAAGCGGCGCTGGAATGGGAAGCGGTGCGGGCCAGGGAAGCGGCGCTGGAATGGGAGGTGGAATGGGAAGCGGCGCTGGAATGGGAAGCGGCGCGGGCCAGGGAAGCGGCGCTGGAATGGGAAGCGGCGCGGGCCAGGGAAGCGGCGCTGGAATGGGAAGCGGCGCGGGCCAGGGAAGCGGCGCTGGAATGGGAGTTGGAACGGGAAGCGGACAAGGCCAGGGAAGCGGCGCTGGAACGGGAAGCGGCGCTGGAATGGGAAGCGGCGCTGGAACGGGAAGTGGACAGGGAAGCGGCGCTGGAACGGGAAGCGGCGCTGGAACGGGAAGTGGACAGGGAAGCGGCGCTGGAATGGGAAGCGGTGCGGGCCAGGGAAGCGGCGCTGGAATGGGAGGTGGAATGGGAAGCGGCGCTGGAATGGGAAGCGGCGCGGGCCAGGGAAGCGGCGCTGGAATGGGAAGCGGCGCGGGCCAGGGAAGCGGCGCTGGAATGGGAGTTGGAACGGGAAGCGGACAAGGCCAGGGAAGCGGCGCTGGAACGGGAAGCGGCACTGGAATGGGAAGCGGCGCTGGAACGGGAAGTGGACACGGAAGCGGCGCTGGAATGGGAAGCGGTGCGGGCCAGGGAAGCGGCGCTGGAATGGGAAGCGGCGCTGGAATGGGAAGCGGCGCTGGAATGGGAAGCGGCGCTGGAATGGGAGTTGGAACGGGAAGCGGACAAGGCCAGGGAAGCGGACAAGGCCAGGGAAGCGGACAAGGCCAGGGAAGCGGGACAAGGCCAGGGAAGCGGTCATGGAATCGGCGCTGGTCAGGGAATCGGCGCTGGCCAGGGGAAGCGGTCATGGAATCGGCGCTGGCCAGGGAAGCGGTCATGGAATCGGCGCTGGCCAGGGAAGCGGTCATGGAAGCGGCGTTGGAATGGGAAGCGGTCATGGAAGCGGCGCTGGCCAGGGAAGCGGTCATGGAAGCGGCGCTGGCCAGGGAAGCGGTCAGGGAAGCGGCGTTGGAATGGGAAGCGGTGCTGGCCAGGGAAGCGGCGCTGGAATGGGAGGTGGAACGGGAAGCGGTGCGGGCCAGGGAAGCGGCGCTGGAATGGGAGGTGGAATGGGAAGCGGACAAGGCCAGGGAAGCGGCGCGGGCCAGGGAAGCGGCGCTGGAATGGGAGGTGGAACGGGAAGCGGTGCGGGCCAGGGAAGCGGCGCTGGAATGGGAGGTGGAACGGGAAGCGGACAAGGCCAGGGAAGCGGTCATGGAAGCGGCGTTGGAATGGGAAGCGGTCAGGGAAGCGGCGTTGGAATGGGAAGCGGTGCTGGCCAGGGAAGCGGCGCTGGAATGGGAGGTGGAATGGGAAGCGGACAAGGCCAGGGAAGCGGCGCGGGCCAGGGAAGCGGCGCTGGAATGGGAGGTGGAACGGGAAGCGGACAAGGCCAGGGAAGCGGTCATGGAAGCGGCGTTGGAATGGGAAGCGGTCATGGAAGCGGCGCTGGCCAGGGAAGCGGTCATGGAAGCGGCGCTGGCCAGGGAAGCGGTCATGGAAGCGGCGCTGGCCAGGGAAGCGGTCATGGAAGCGGCGCGGGCCAGGGAAGCGGTCATGGAAGTGGCGCTTGCCAGGGAAGCGGTTATGGTCAGGGAAGCGGTCAGGGATGTGGTCAAGGAAGTTGTCGACGATGTGGCCAAGGTCAATGATGTGCTCAGGGAAATGGTCATGGGAGTTTTGCATAATACTTTCTGGATATCTTTTCAATTCAGTGCTTTATTCATATGGCATGTTTCCCTGTTTGTTCAAACGGTTTAGAAAGATTCTGTCTCTCCCCCACCTCCTCAAATAAAAATAATTGCTTGATTGAAGAGTTGGTGTTTTTGGTATCATTTGGCTGTTTTCTCACAACTGCTCTCTGGCATCAGTGCTTGAAGTTCCTCTCCCTGAGACCTGGACATTTAGCAAAGTATTAGCCATTTTTTAGCCAATTTAAAAGAACTGTTTTGTGTGTTTTAAATTTATTTTTGGCAAAGCTGAATTGGCTGCAGCCATTACTCCAGTCAGAAATCATTTTAATATGCCGATTTGGTGCTCTAGAAACATTTCATGAATGCTGAAAACAGTTTGTAGGGAGCAAGTAATACTTCCATGAGGCAATATATGCTAAGACAGCATGTTCCTAGGAGACGTTGATTTCTTAAACACAGTTGTACTAATAAATATAGGAATAGTATAACAGGTGATGCAGGTCAAAAGCTTAGGACCAGTGTATTTAGAATTGGAATAAAGCTTGCCGTGTTTGGGAAATATACTGTTTAAATAAAGTAAAGAGGCTATATTTAAAATGTTTCATGGTATATGCAGCTAAAAGTGTGTTAGAGATTTAATCTGGATATTGATTTATTCCTGCGATTTGTTTGCTGAATGGAAAAGGAGTCTATATTATCCATGTATTTTGTAATTGTGTTTACAAATGAATTTTTTATTTTTTTGGGGTGGATGTGGAAAGTGTAATTAGAAGGAAAACATTACATTCAAGTTAAATAATTTTGATATGTATGTAGTATTCAAATGAATGTAATAACTTTCTTGTACATCTTTTATTATTTTGGGAAAGTTTCACATACAAGGTCAGGGTCCAAGCCAAATTTCATCCATTTTCTTCAGGAGACTTAAGGACTACTGCAACCAGTTTGGAGAACATTGTTAATAAAAAAGAAAACAAGACTTGTAATATTTTTACGAATATACAGTTGTTGATTACTGAGTAAATGGTTTGCACACTCTTGTACATTACTGTTGTATATTTTGTTCTGGTTAATTTTAAGAAAAGAAGAAGAATTAGAAGAACCGGCACGCAGCGCTGCATGAAGTCGAACACACCTATTGGTACCACAACATGATCGCTGTACCACCTGACCACTGCAGATTCATTTTGCAGTTGATAGTGTCGCCATAGAAATGCACAATCCTCTCATAATTAGGCTAGCTTAATTATTATGACATGGCGTGAACGCAGCATTCAGCTCATCCAACCCCAATCAAACACACCTGAACAAGCTAATCAAGGCATTTCAGATTACTAGAAAGCTACAGGCAGGTGAGTTTGATCAGGGTTGGAATTGACCTGTTCTCCTTGGATCTTTAAAACCCCATTTTACAGAGGTTGATATTGCAGCAACACGTATTCGTTTTAGTTTTGTGCACTTCGCTGTCCGCTTCTCCTGACGCACCAATTCAGCGCATTTTCCAGCAGAGATCACAGGCCGGGAGGATGACAGCTCGAGTGTATTTCTCGTTGATTGCTGTTTTATCGTGTCTGTTTGGATACTTGAGCATAACTCACGCTATTCAAAGACGAACCACAGGTGAGAAGATCTGTTGCTTTCATTACACAGCCTGAAGAAACGCAGAAATAAGTGACTCTCAGTCTTTGAAAGTAATTAACACAGTCTACGAATGAGTAGTAGGTTTTAAAACACTGATTTGAAGCGGACAAATATGTCAAATTTGTATTTAGGTTTGAGACCCATTGCGAAACCCCTGATTTACAAATGCTGAAACCACACTACCTGGCCTCCCCTAATGATCCTCTTGAATTCTCTAGTGGACGGTTTCTGTCCGGCAAGGCTGACGGTCGTGCCGTCCCATCGAGGATGTTCTTCTGATGAAGACTGCCCTGGAGGACACAAATGCTGTCGATTTGACTGTGGGCCTGTTTGCGTACTGCCTGTTTTCAGTGAGTTTCAGTTAATAATGGATGCTAGGACTAAAAATACCTCACGTAACGCATTGAATTCAATAAGTTTTGAGGCAGAGACTTTGCCTTCTGTTGTTCTCCTCTAAAGTAGGTTTGAATTAATCCCTTAGGATAGTTTTAAGCACAGGATGGCTTTACAAAATAAAGAGGAATAATGCTTCAAACTGTGGTTCTCAATTCCAGTCCTGGGGACCCCCTGCTCTGCACGTTTTGCATGTCTCCCTTATTTGATGATCAAACATGCAAAATGTGCAGCGCAAGGGGTCCCCAGGACTGGAATTGAGAACCACTGACTTGGAATATAATTCACTCTGTAGGTAAAACTTGCGTTGTATATTGAAGTAGCATACGGTCTATATCAGGGGTGGCGAACTCCGGTCCTGGAGAGGCGCAGCCCTGCAGAGTTCAGCTCCAACCCGAATTAAAACTCACCTGCCTGTAGCTTTCTAATAACCCTTCAGACCTTGATTAGGTTGTTCAGGGTTGAAGCAAAACTCTGCAGGGCTGCGAGTCCAGGACCGACGTTCGCCAGCCCTGGTCTATATGCACAAACTAAAGCTGACTATCTGTGTTCACGCAGTGAAGCTGGGTCAATGTCCCATACCGGAGATGATTCCACTGTGTGCTGAAAGCTGTTTCAATGATGGCCAGTGTCCTGGCACACAGAAATGTTGCCCAACCACCGGTGGCTTTGCATGCAGTGAACCACGTGGTCAGGGAAGAGGTCAGGCAAGTTGCCAGGGAAGAGGTATTGGCCAGGGAAGCGGACTGGGAAGTGGTATTGGCCAGGGAAGCGGTTATGGTCAGGGTTATGGCACTGGAATGGGAAGCGGCACTGGAATGGGAAGCGGACAGGGAAGTGGCGCTGGAATGGGAAGCGGACAGGGAAGCGGTTATGGTCAGGGTTATGGCGCTGGAATGGGAAGCGGACAGGGCCAGGGAAGCGGCGCTGGAATGGGAAGCGGCCAGGGAAGCGGCGCTGGAATGGGAAGCGGCCAGGGAAGCGGTTATGGTCAGGGTTATGGCGCTGGAATGGGAAGCGGACAGGGCCAGGGAAGCGGCGCTGGAATGGGAAGCGGACAGGGAAGCGTTAGGGTCAGGTTATGGCGCTGGAATGGGAAGCGGCGCTGGAATGGGAAAGCGGACAGGGAAGCGGTTATGGCGCTGGAATGGAAGCGGCGCTGGAATGGGAAGCGGCACTGGAATGGGAAGCGGACAGGGAAGCGGTTATGGCGCTGGAATGGGAAGCGGCGCTGGAATGGGAAGCGGCGCTGGAATGGGAAGCGGACAGGGAAGCGGTTATGGTCAGGGTTTGGCGCTGGGGAATGGGAAGCGGCGCTGGAATGGGAAGCGGCGCTGGAATGGGGAAGCGGCGCTGGAATGGGAAGCGGGACAGGGAAGCGGTTATGCGCTGGAATGGGAAGCGGCGCTGGAATGGGAAGCGGTGCGGGCCAGGGAAGCGGCGCTGGAATGGGAAGCGGTGCGGGCCAGGGAAGCGGCGCTGGAATGGGAAGCGGTGCGGGCCAGGGAAGCGGCGCTGGAATGGGAAGCGGTGCGGGCCAGGGAAGCGGCGCTGGAATGGGAAGCGGTGCGGGCCAGGGAAGCGCGCTGGAATGGGAAGCGGTGGCGGCCAGGGAAGCGGCGCTGGAATGGGAGGTGGAACGGGAAGCGGACAAGGCCAGGGAGCGGCGCTGAATGGGAGCTGGAACGGAAGCGGACAAGGCCAGGGAAGCGGCGCTGGAATGGGAGGTGGAACGGGAAGTGGACAAGGCCAGGGAAGCGGCGCTGGAATGGGAACGGTGCGGGCCAGGAAGCGGCGGGGAATGGGAGGTGGAACGGGAAGCGGACAAGGCCAGGGAAGCAGCGCTGGAAGGGCGCTGGAATGGGAAGCGCGCTGGAATGGAAGCGGCGCTGGAATGGAAGCGGCGCTGGAATGGGAAGCGACAGGGAAGCGGTTAGGCGCTGGAATGGGAAGCGGCGCTGGAATGGGAAGCGGTGCGGGCCAGGGAAGCGCCTGGAATGGGAAGCGGTGCGGGCCAGGGAAGCGGCGCTGGAATGGGAAGCGGTGCGGGCCAGGGAAGCGGCGCTGGAATGGGAAGCGGCGCGGGCCAGGGAAGCGGCGCTGGAATGGGAAGCGGTGCGGGCCTGGGAAGCGGACAAGGCCAGGGAAGCGGCGCTGGAACGGGAAGTGGACAGGGAAGCGGCGCTGGAATGGGAAGCGGTGCGGGCCAGGGAAGCGGCGCTGGAATGGGAAGCAGCGCTGGAATGGGAAGCGGCGCGGGCCAGGGAAGCGGCGCTGGAATGGGAGTTGGAACGGGAAGCGGACAAGGCCAGGGAAGCGGACAAGGCCAGGGAAGCGGCGCTGGAACGGGAAGCGGCGCTGGAATGGGAAGCGGCGCTGGAACGGGAAGTGGACAGGGAAGCGGCGCTGGAATGGGAAGCGGTGCGGGCCAGGGAAGCGGCGCTGGAATGGGAAGCGGTGCGGGCCAGGGAAGCGGCGCTGGAATGGGAAGCAGCGCTGGAATGGAAGCGGCGCGGGCCAGGGAAGCGGCGCTGGAATGGGAGTTGGAACGGGAAGCGGACAAGGCCAGGGAAGCGGACAAGGCCAGGGAAGCGGCGCTGGAACGGGAAGCGGCGCTGGAATGGGAAGCGGCGCTGGAACGGGAAGTGGACAGGGAAGCGGCGCTGGAATGGGAAGCGGTGCGGGCCAGGGAAGCGGCGCTGGAATGGGAGGTGGAATGGGAAGCGGCGCTGGAATGGGAAGCGGCGCGGGCCAGGGAAGCGGCGCTGGAATGGGAAGCGGCGCGGGCCAGGGAAGCGGCGCTGGAATGGGAAGCGGCGCGGGCCAGGGAAGCGGCGCTGGAATGGGAGTTGGAACGGGAAGCGGACAAGGCCAGGGAAGCGGCGCTGGAACGGGAAGCGGCGCTGGAATGGGAAGCGGCGCTGGAACGGGAAGTGGACAGGGAAGCGGCGCTGGAACGGGAAGCGGCGCTGGAACGGGAAGTGGACAGGGAAGCGGCGCTGGAATGGGAAGCGGTGCGGGCCAGGGAAGCGGCGCTGGAATGGGAGGTGGAATGGGAAGCGGCGCTGGAATGGGAAGCGGCGCGGGCCAGGGAAGCGGCGCTGGAATGGGAAGCGGCGCGGGCCAGGGAAGCGGCGCTGGAATGGGAGTTGGAACGGGAAGCGGACAAGGCCAGGGAAGCGGCGCTGGAACGGGAAGCGGCACTGGAATGGGAAGCGGCGCTGGAACGGGAAGTGGACACGGAAGCGGCGCTGGAATGGGAAGCGGTGCGGGCCAGGGAAGCGGCGCTGGAATGGGAAGCGGCGCTGGAATGGGAAGCGGCGCTGGAATGGGAAGCGGCGCTGGAATGGGAGTTGGAACGGGAAGCGGACAAGGCCAGGGAAGCGGACAAGGCCAGGGAAGCGGACAAGGCCAGGGAAGCGGACAAGGCCAGGGAAGCGGTCATGGAATCGGCGCTGGTCAGGGAAGCGGCGCTGGCCAGGGAAGCGGTCATGGAATCGGCGCTGGCCAGGGAAGCGGTCATGGAATCGGCGCTGGCCAGGGAAGCGGTCATGGAAGCGGCGTTGGAATGGGAAGCGGTCATGGAAGCGGCGCTGGCCAGGGAAGCGGTCATGGAAGCGGCGCTGGCCAGGGAAGCGGTCAGGGAAGCGGCGTTGGAATGGGAAGCGGTGCTGGCCAGGGAAGCGGCGCTGGAATGGGAGGTGGAACGGGAAGCGGTGCGGGCCAGGGAAGCGGCGCTGGAATGGGAGGTGGAATGGGAAGCGGACAAGGCCAGGGAAGCGGCGCGGGCCAGGGAAGCGGCGCTGGAATGGGAGGTGGAACGGGAAGCGGTGCGGGCCAGGGAAGCGGCGCTGGAATGGGAGGTGGAACGGGAAGCGGACAAGGCCAGGGAAGCGGTCATGGAAGCGGCGTTGGAATGGGAAGCGGTCAGGGAAGCGGCGTTGGAATGGGAAGCGGTGCTGGCCAGGGAAGCGGCGCTGGAATGGGAGGTGGAATGGGAAGCGGACAAGGCCAGGGAAGCGGCGCGGGCCAGGGAAGCGGCGCTGGAATGGGAGGTGGAACGGGAAGCGGACAAGGCCAGGGAAGCGGTCATGGAAGCGGCGTTGGAATGGGAAGCGGTCATGGAAGCGGCGCTGGCCAGGGAAGCGGTCATGGAAGCGGCGCTGGCCAGGGAAGCGGTCATGGAAGCGGCGCTGGCCAGGGAAGCGGTCATGGAAGCGGCGCGGGCCAGGGAAGCGGTCATGGAAGTGGCGCTTGCCAGGGAAGCGGTTATGGTCAGGGAAGCGGTCAGGGATGTGGTCAAGGAAGTTGTCGACGATGTGGCCAAGGTCAATGATGTGCTCAGGGAAATGGTCATGGGAGTTTTGCATAATACTTTCTGGATATCTTTTCAATTCAGTGCTTTATTCATATGGCATGTTTTCCCTGTTTGTTCAAACGGTTTAGAAAGATTCTGTCTCTCCCCCACCTCCTCAAATAAAAATAATTGCTTGATTGAAGAGTTGGTGTTTTGGTATCATTTGGCTGTTTTCTCACAACTGCTCTCTGGCATCAGTGCTTGAAGTTCCTCTCCCTGAGACCTGGACATTTAGCAAAGTATTAGCCATTTTTTAGCCAATTTAAAAGAACTGTTTTGTGTGTTTTAAATTTATTTTTGGCAAAGCTGAATTGGCTGCAGCCATTACTCCAGTCAGAAATCATTTTAATATGCCGATTTGGTGCTCTAGAAACATTTCATGAATGCTGAAAACAGTTTGTAGGGAGCAAGTAATACTTCCATGAGGCAATATATGCTAAAGACAGCATGTTCCTAGGAGACGTTGATTTCTTAAACACAGTTGTACTAATAAATATAGGAATAGTATAACAGGTGATGCAGGTCAAAAGCTTAGGACCAGTGTATTTAGAATTGGAATAAAGCTTGCCGTGTTTGGGAAATATACTGTTTAAATAAAGTAAAAGAGGCTATATTTAAAATGTTTCATGGTATATGCAGCTAAAAGTGTGTTAGAGATTTAATCTGGATATTGATTTATTCCTGCGATTTGTTTGCTGAATGGAAAAGGAGTCTATATTATCCATGTATTTTGTAATTGTGTTTACAAATGAATTTTTTTATTTTTTGGGGTGGATGTGGAAAGTGTAATTAGAAGGAAAACATTACATTCAAGTTAAATAATTTTGATATGTATGTAGTATTCAAATGAATGTAATAACTTTTCTTGTACATCTTTTTATTATTTTGGGAAAGTTTCACATACAAGGTCAGGGTCCAAGCCAAATTTCATCCATTTTCTTCAGGAGACTTAAGGACTACTGCACCAGTTTGGAGAACATTGTTAATAAAAAAGAAAACAAGACTTGTAATATTTTTACGAATATACAGTTGTTGATTACTGAGTAAATGGTTTGCACACTCTTGTACATTACTGTTGTATATTTTGTTCTGGTTAATTTTAAGAAAAGAAGAAGAATTAGAAGAACCGGCACGCAGCGCTGCATGAAGTCGAACACACCTATTGGTACCACAACATGATCGCTGTACCACCTGACCACTGCAGATTCATTTTGCAGTTGATAGTGTCGCCATAGAAATGCACAATCCTCTCATAATTAGGCTAGCTTAATTATTATGACATGGCGTGAACGCAGCATTCAGCTCATCCAACCCCAATCAAACACACCTGAACAAGCTAATCAAGGCATTTCAGATTACTAGAAAGCTACAGGCAGGTGAGTTTGATCAGGGTTGGAATTGACCTGTTCTCCTTGGATCTTTAAAACCCCATTTTACAGAGGTTGATATTGCAGCAACACGTATTCGTTTTAGTTTTGTGCACTTCGCTGTCCGCTTCTCCTGACGCACCAATTCAGCGCATTTTCCAGCAGAGATCACAGGCCGGGAGGATGACAGCTCGAGTGTATTTCTCGTTGATTGCTGTTTTATCGTGTCTGTTTGGATACTTGAGCATAACTCACGCTATTCAAAGACGAACCACAGGTGAGAAGATCTGTTGCTTTCATTACACAGCCTGAAGAAACGCAGAAATAAGTGACTCTCAGTCTTTGAAAGTAATTAACACAGTCTACGAATGAGTAGTAGGTTTTAAAACACTGATTTGAAGCGGACAAATATGTCAAATTTGTATTTAGGTTTGAGACCCATTGCGAAACCCCTGATTTACAAATGCTGAAACCACACTACCTGGCCTCCCCTAATGATCCTCTTGAATTCTCTAGTGGACGGTTTCTGTCCGGCAAGGCTGACGGTCGTGCCGTCCCATCGAGGATGTTCTTCTGATGAAGACTGCCCTGGAGGACACAAATGCTGTCGATTTGACTGTGGGCCTGTTTGCGTACTGCCTGTTTTCAGTGAGTTTCAGTTAATAATGGATGCTAGGACTAAAAAATACCTCACGTAACGCATTGAATTCAATAAGTTTTGAGGCAGAGACTTTGCCTTCTGTTGTTCTCCTCTAAAGTAGGTTTGAATTAATCCCTTAGGATAGTTTTAAGCACAGGATGGCTTTACAAAATAAAGAGGAATAATGCTTCAAACAGTGGTTCTCAATTCCAGTCCTGGGGACCCCCTGCTCTGCACGTTTTGCATGTCTCCCTTATTTGATGATCAAACATGCAAAATGTGCAGCGCAAGGGGTCCCCAGGACTGGAATTGAGAACCACTGACTTGGAATATAATTCACTCTGTAGGTAAAACTTGCGTTGTATATTGAAGTAGCATACGGTCTATATCAGGGGTGGCGAACTCCGGTCCTGGAGAGGCGCAGCCCTGCAGAGTTCAGCTCCAACCCGAATTAAAACTCACCTGCCTGTAGCTTTCTAATAACCCTTCAGACCTTGATTAGGTTGTTCAGGGTTGAAGCAAAACTCTGCAGGGCTGCGAGTCCAGGACCGACGTTCGCCAGCCCTGGTCTATATGCACAAACTAAAGCTGACTATCTGTGTTCACGCAGTGAAGCTGGGTCAATGTCCCATACCGGAGATGATTCCACTGTGTGCTGAAAGCTGTTTCAATGATGGCCAGTGTCCTGGCACACAGAAATGTTGCCCAACCACCGGTGGCTTTGCATGCAGTGAACCACGTGGTCAGGGAAGAGGTCAGGCAAGTTGCCAGGGAAGAGGTATTGGCCAGGGAAGCGGACTGGGAAGTGGTATTGGCCAGGGAAGCGGTTATGGTCAGGGTTATGGCACTGGAATGGGAAGCGGCACTGGAATGGGAAGCGGACAGGGAAGTGGCGCTGGAATGGGAAGCGGACAGGGAAGCGGTTATGGTCAGGGTTATGGCGCTGGAATGGGAAGCGGACAGGGCCAGGGAAGCGGCGCTGGAATGGGAAGCGGCCAGGGAAGCGGCGCTGGAATGGGAAGCGGCCAGGGAAGCGGTTATGGTCAGGGTTATGGCGCTGGAATGGGAAGCGGACAGGGCCAGGGAAGCGGCGCTGGAATGGGAAGCGGACAGGGAAGCGGTTATGGTCAGGGTTATGGCGCTGGAATGGGAAGCGGCGCTGGAATGGGAAGCGGACAGGGAAGCGGTTATGGCGCTGGAATGGGAAGCGGCGCTGGAATGGGAAGCGGCACTGGAATGGGAAGCGGACAGGGAAGCGGTTATGGCGCTGGAATGGGAAGCGGCGCTGGAATGGGAAGCGGCGCTGGAATGGGAAGCGGACAGGGAAGCGGTTATGGTCAGGGTTATGGCGCTGGAATGGGAAGCGGCGCTGGAATGGGAAGCGGCGCTGGAATGGGAAGCGGCGCTGGAATGGGAAGCGGACAGGGAAGCGGTTATGCGCTGGAATGGGAAGCGGCGCTGAATGGGAAGCGGTGCGGGCCAGGGAAGCGCGCTGGAATGGGAAGCGGTGCGGGCCAGGGAAGCGGCGCTGGAATGGGAAGCGGTGCGGGCCAGGGAAGCGGCGCTGGAATGGGAAGCGGTGCGGGCCAGGTAAGCGGCGCTGGAATGGGAAGCGGTGCGGGCCAGGGAAGCGGCGCTGGAATGGGAGGTGGAACGGGAAGCGGACAGGCCAGGGAAGCGGCGCTGGAATGGGAGGTGGAACGGGGAAGCGGACAAGGCCAGGGAAGCGGCGCTGGAATGGGAGCTGGAACGGGAAGCGGACAAGGCCAGGGAAGCGGCGCTGGAATGGGAGGTGGAACGGGAAGTGGACAAGGCCAGGGAAGCGGCGCTGGAATGGGAAGCGGTGCGGGCCAGGGAAGCGGCGGTGGAATGGGAGGTGGAACGGGAAGCGGACAAGGCCAGGGAAGCAGCGCTGGAATGGGAGCTGGAATGGGAAGCGGCGCTGGAATGGGAAGCGGTGCGGGCCAGGGAAGCGGCACTGGAATGGGAAGCGGTGCGGGCCAGGTAAGCGGCGCTGGAATGGGAAGCGGTGCGGGCCAGGGAAGCGGCGCTGGAATGGGAAGCGGTGCGGGCCAGGGAAGCGGCGCTGGAATGGGAAGCGGTGCGGGCCAGGGAAGCGGCGCTGGAATGGGAAGCGGTGCGGGCCAGGGAAGCGGCGCTGGAATGGGAAGCGGTGCGGGCCAGGGAAGCGGCGCTGGAATGGGAAGCGGTGCGGGCCAGGTAAGCGGCGCTGGAATGGGAAGCGGTGCGGGCCAGGGAAGCGGCGCTGGAATGGGAGGTGGAACGGGAAGCGGACAAGGCCAGGGAAGCGGCGCTGGAATGGGAGCTGGAACGGGAAGCGGACAAGGCCAGGGAAGCGGCGCTGGAACGGGAACCGGCGCTGGAACGGGAAGTGGACAGGGAAGCGGCGCGGGCCAGGGAAGCGGCGCTGGAATGGGAGGTGGAATGGGAAGCGGCGCTGGAATGGGAAGCGGCGCGGGCCAGGGAAGCGGCGCTGGAATGGGAAGCGGCGCGGGCCAGGGAAGCGGCGCTGGAATGGGAAGCGGCGCGGGCCAGGGAAGCGGCGCTGGAATGGGAAGCGGCGCGGGCCAGGGAAGCGGTCATGGAAGCGGCGCTGGCCAGGGAAGCGGTCATGGAAGCGGCGCTGGCCAGGGAAGCGGTCAGGGGAAGCGGCGTTGGAATGGGAAGCGGTGCTGGCCAGGGGAAGCGGCGCTGGAATGGGAGGTGGAATGGGAAGCGGACAAGGCCAGGGAAGCGGCGCGGGCCAGGGAAGCGGCGCTGGAATGGGAGGTGGAACGGGAAGCGGTGCGGGCCAGGGAAGCGGCGCTGGAATGGGAGGTGGAACGGGAAGCGGACAAGGCCAGGGAAGCGGTCATGGAAGCGGCGTTGGAATGGGAAGCGGTCATGGAAGCGGCGCTGGCCAGGGAAGCGGTTATGGTCAGGGAAGCGGTCAGGGATGTGGTCAAGGAAGTTGTCGACGATGTGGCCAAGGTCAATGATGTGCTCAGGGAAATGGTCATGGGAGTTTTGCATAATACTTTCTGGATATCTTTTCAATTCAGTGCTTTATTCATATGGCATGTTTTCCCTGTTTGTTCAAACGGTTTAGAAAGATTCTGTCTCTCCCCCACCTCCTCAAATAAAATAATTGCTTGATTGAAGAGTTGGTGTTTTTGGTATCATTTGGCTGTTTTCTCACAACTGCTCTCTGGCATCAGTGCTTGAAGTTCCTCTCCCTGAGACCTGGACATTTAGCAAAGTATTAGCCATTTTTTAGCCAATTTAAAAGAACTGTTTTGTGTGTTTTAAATTTATTTTTGGCAAAGCTGAATTGGCTGCAGCCATTACTCCAGTCAGAAATCATTTTAATATGCCGATTTGGTGCTCTAGAAACATTTCATGAATGCTGAAAACAGTTTGTAGGGAGCAAGTAATACTTCCATGAGGCAATATATGCTAAAGACAGCATGTTCCTAGGAGACGTTGATTTCTTAAACACAGTTGTACTAATAAATATAGGAATAGTATAACAGGTGATGCAGGTCAAAAGCTTAGGACCAGTGTATTTAGAATTGGAATAAAGCTTGCCGTGTTTGGGAAATATACTGTTTAAATAAAGTAAAAGAGGCTATATTTAAAATGTTTCATGGTATATGCAGCTAAAAGTGTGTTAGAGATTTAATCTGGATATTGATTTATTCCTGCGATTTGTTTGCTGAATGGAAAAGGAGTCTATATTATCCATGTATTTTGTAATTGTGTTTACAAATGAATTTTTTTATTTTTTGGGGTGGATGTGGAAAGTGTAATTAGAAGGAAAACATATTACATTCAAGTTAAATAATTTTGATATGTATGTAGTATTCAAATGAATGTAATAACTTTTCTTGTACATCTTTTTATTATTTTGGGAAAGTTTCACATACAAGGTCAGGGTCCAAGCCAAATTTCATCCATTTTCTTCAGGAGACTTAAGGACTACTGCACCAGTTTGGAGAACATTGTTAATAAAAAAGAAAACAAGACTTGTAATATTTTTACGAATATACAGTTGTTGATTACTGAGTAAATGGTTTGCACACTCTTGTACATTACTGTTGTATATTTTGTTCTGGTTAATTTTAAGAAAAGAAGAAGAATTAGAAGAACCGGCACGCAGCGCTGCATGAAGTCGAACACACCTATTGGTACCACAACATGATCGCTGTACCACCTGACCACTGCAGATTCATTTTGCAGTTGATAGTGTCGCCATAGAAATGCACAATCCTCTCATAATTAGGCTAGCTTAATTATTATGACATGGCGTGAACGCAGCATTCAGCTCATCCAACCCCAATCAAACACACCTGAACAAGCTAATCAAGGCATTTCAGATTACTAGAAAGCTACAGGCAGGTGAGTTTGATCAGGGTTGGAATTGACCTGTTCTCCTTGGATCTTTAAAACCCCATTTTACAGAGGTTGATATTGCAGCAACACGTATTCGTTTTAGTTTTGTGCACTTCGCTGTCCGCTTCTCCTGACGCACCAATTCAGCGCATTTTCCAGCAGAGATCACAGGCCGGGAGGATGACAGCTCGAGTGTATTTCTCGTTGATTGCTGTTTTATCGTGTCTGTTTGGATACTTGAGCATAACTCACGCTATTCAAAGACGAACCACAGGTGAGAAGATCTGTTGCTTTCATTACACAGCCTGAAGAAACGCAGAAATAAGTGACTCTCAGTCTTTGAAAGTAATTAACACAGTCTACGAATGAGTAGTAGGTTTTAAAACACTGATTTGAAGCGGACAAATATGTCAAATTTGTATTTAGGTTTGAGACCCATTGCGAAACCCCTGATTTACAAATGCTGAAACCACACTACCTGGCCTCCCCTAATGATCCTCTTGAATTCTCTAGTGGACGGTTTTCTGTCCGGCAAGGCTGACGGTCGTGCCGTCCCATCGAGGATGTTCTTCTGATGAAGACTGCCCTGGAGGACACAAATGCTGTCGATTTGACTGTGGGCCTGTTTGCGTACTGCCTGTTTTCAGTGAGTTTCAGTTAATAATGGATGCTAGGACTAAAAAATACCTCACGTAACGCATTGAATTCAATAAGTTTTGAGGCAGAGACTTTGCCTTCTGTTGTTCTCCTCTAAAGTAGGTTTGAATTAATCCCTTAGGATAGTTTTAAGCACAGGATGGCTTTACAAAATAAAGAGGAATAATGCTTCAAACAGTGGTTCTCAATTCCAGTCCTGGGGACCCCCTGCTCTGCACGTTTTGCATGTCTCCCTTATTTGATGATCAAACATGCAAAATGTGCAGCGCAAGGGGTCCCCAGGACTGGAATTGAGAACCACTGACTTGGAATATAATTCACTCTGTAGGTAAAACTTGCGTTGTATATTGAAGTAGCATACGGTCTATATCAGGGGTGGCGAACTCCGGTCCTGGAGAGGCGCAGCCCTGCAGAGTTCAGCTCCAACCCGAATTAAAACTCACCTGCCTGTAGCTTTCTAATAACCCTTCAGACCTTGATTAGGTTGTTCAGGGTTGAAGCAAAACTCTGCAGGGCTGCGAGTCCAGGACCGACGTTCGCCAGCCCTGGTCTATATGCACAAACTAAAGCTGACTATCTGTGTTCACGCAGTGAAGCTGGGTCAATGTCCCATACCGGAGATGATTCCACTGTGTGCTGAAAGCTGTTTCAATGATGGCCAGTGTCCTGGCACACAGAAATGTTGCCCAACCACCGGTGGCTTTGCATGCAGTGAACCACGTGGTCAGGGAAGAGGTCAGGCAAGTTGCCAGGGAAGAGGTATTGGCCAGGGAAGCGGACTGGGAAGTGGTATTGGCCAGGGAAGCGGTTATGGTCGGGGTTATGGCACTGGAATGGGAAGCGGCACTGGAATGGGAAGCGGACAGGGAAGTGGCGCTGGAATGGGAAGCGGACAGGGAAGCGGTTATGGTCAGGGTTATGGCGCTGGAATGGGAAGCGGACAGGGCCAGGGAAGCGGCGCTGGAATGGGAAGCGGCCAGGGAAGCGGCGCTGGAATGGGAAGCGGCCAGGGAAGCGGTTATGGTCAGGGTTATGGCGCTGGAATGGGAAGCGGACAGGGCCAGGGAAGCGGCGCTGGAATGGGAAGCGGACAGGGAAGCGGTTATGGTCAGGGTTATGGCGCTGGAATGGGAAGCGGCGCTGGAATGGGAAGCGGACAGGGAAGCGGTTATGGCGCTGGAATGGGAAGCGGCGCTGGAATGGGAAGCGGCACTGGAATGGGAAGCGGACAGGGAAGCGGTTATGGCGCTGGAATGGGAAGCGGCGCTGGAATGGGAAGCGGCGCTGGAATGGGAAGCGGACAGGGAAGCGGTTATGGTCAGGGTTATGGCGCTGGAATGGGAAGCGGCGCTGGAATGGGAAGCGGCGCTGGAATGGGAAGCGGCGCTGGAATGGGAAGCGGACAGGGAAGCGGTTATGGCGCTGGAATGGGAAGCGGCGCTGGAATGGGAAGCGGTGCGGGCCAGGGAAGCGGCGCTGGAATGGGAAGCGGTGCGGGCCAGGGAAGCGGCACTGGAATGGGAAGCGGTGCGGGCCAGGGAAGCGGCACTGGAATGGGAAGCGGTGCGGGCCAGGGAAGCGGTGCGGGCCAGGGAAGCGGTGCGGGCCAGGGGAAGCGGTGCGGGCCAGGGAAGCGGCGCTGGAATGGGAAGCGGTGCGGGCCCAGGGAAGCGGCGCTGGAATGGGAAGCGGTGCGGCCAGGAGCGTGCGGGCCAGGGAAGCGGCGCTGGAATGGGAAGCGGTGCGGGCCAGGGAAGCGGCGCTGGAATGGGAAGCGGTGCGGGCCAGGGAAGCGGCGCTGGAATGGGAAGCGGTGCGGGCCAGGGAAGCCGGATGGAGCGGTGCGGGCCAGGTAAGCGGCGCTGGAATGGGAGGTGGAACGGGAAGCGGACAAGGCCAGGGAAGCGGCGCTGGAATGGGAGCTGGAACGGGAAGCGGACAAGGCCAGGGAAGCGGCGCTGGAATGGGAGGTGGAACGGGAAGCGGACAAGGCCAGGGAAGCGGCGCTGGAATGGGAAGCGGTGCGGGCCAGGGAAGCGGCGGTGGAATGGGAGGTGGAACGGGAAGCGGACAAGGCCAGGGAAGCAGCGCTGGAATGGGAGCTGGAATGGGAAGCGGCGCTGGAATGGGAAGCGGCGCGGGCCAGGGAAGCGGCGCTGGAATGGGAAGCGGCGCGGGCCAGGGAAGCGGCGCTGGAATGGGAAGCGGCGCGGGCCAGGGAAGCGGCGCTGGAATGGGAGGTGGAATGGGAAGCGGCGCTGGAATGGGAAGCGGCGCGGGCCAGGGAAGCGGCGCTGGAATGGGAAGCGGCGCGGGCCAGGGAAGGGGCGCTGGAATGGGAATGGGAGGTGGAACGGGCCAGGGAAGCGGCGCTGGAATGGGAGTTGGAACGGGAAGCGGACAAGGCCAGGGAAGCGGTGCGGGCCAGGGAAGCGGTGCGGGCCAGGGAAGCGGCGCTGGAATGGGAAGCGGCGCTGGAATGGGAGTTGGAACGGGAAGCGGACAAGGCCAGGGAAGCGGTGCGGGCCAGGGAAGCGGTGCGGGCCAGGGAAGCGGCGCTGGAATGGGAAGCGGCGCTGGAATGGGAAGCGGTGCGGGCCAGGGAAGCGGCGCTGGAATGGGAAGCGGCGCTGGAATGGGAGGTGGAATGGGAAGCGGTGCGGGCCAGGGAAGCGGCGCTGGAATGGGAAGCGGTGCGGGCCAGGGAAGCGGCGCTGGAATGGGAAGCGGTGCGGGCCAGGGAAGCGGCGCTGGAATGGGAGGTGGAACGGGAAGCGGACAAGGCCAGGGAAGCGGCGCTGGAACGGGAAGCGGCGCTGGAACGGGACGTGGACAGGGAAGCGGCGCGGGCCAGGGAAGCGGCGCTGGAATGGGAGGTGGAATGGGAAGCGGCGCTGGAATGGGAAGCGGCGCGGGCCAGGGAAGCGGCGCTGGAATGGGAAGCGGCGCGGGCCAGGGAAGCGGCGCTGGAATGGGAAGTGGCGCTGGCCAGGGAAGCGGTCATGGAAGCGGCGCTGGACAGGGAAGCGGTCATGGAAGCGGCGCTGGCCAGGGAAGCGGTCAGGGAAGCGGCGTTGGAATGGGAAGCGGTGCTGGCCAGGGAAGCGGCGCTGGAATGGGAGGTGGAATGGGAAGCGGTGCTGGCCAGGGAAGCGGCGCTGGAATGGGAGGTGGAATGGGAAGCGGACAAGGCCAGGGAAGCGGCGAGGGCCAGGGAAGCGGCGCTGGAATGGGAGGTGGAACGGGAAGCGGTGCGGGCCAGGGAAGCGGCGCTGGAATGGGAGGTGGAACGGGAAGCGGACAAGGCCAGGGAAGCGGTCATGGAAGCGGCGTTGGAATGGGAAGCGGTCAGGGAAGCGGCGTTGGAATGGGAAGCGGTGCTGGCCAGGGAAGCGGCGCTGGAATGGGAGGTGGAATGGGAAGCGGACAAGGCCAGGGAAGCGGCGCGGGCCAGGGAAGCGGCGCTGGAATGGGAGGTGGAACGGGAAGCGGACAAGGCCAGGGAAGCGGTCATGGAAGCGGCGTTGGAATGGGAAGCGGTCATGGAAGCGGCGCTGGCCAGGGAAGCGGTCATGGAAGCGGCGCTGGCCAGGGAAGCGGTCATGGAAGCGGCGTGGGCCAGGGAAGCGGTCATGGAAGTGGCGCTTGCCAGGGAAGCGGTTATGGTCAGGGAAGCGGTCAGGGATGTGGTCAAGGAAGTTGTCGACGATGTGGCCAAGGTCAATGATTTGCTCAGGGAAATGGTCATGGGAGTTTTGCATAATACTTTCTGGATATCTTTTCAATTCAGTGCTTTATTCATATGGCATGTTTTCCCTGTTTGTTCAAACGGTTTAGAAAGATTCTGTCTCTCCCCCACCTCCTCAAATAAAAATAATTGCTTGATTGAAGAGTTGGTGTTTTTGGTATCATTTGGCTGTTTTCTCACAACTGCTCTCTGGCATCAGTGCTTGAAGTTCCTCTCCCTGAGACCTGGACATTTAGCAAAGTATTAGCCATTTTTTAGCCAATTTAAAAGAACTGTTTTGTGTGTTTTAAATTTATTTTTGGCAAAGCTGAATTGGCTGCAGCCATTACTCCAGTCAGAAATCATTTTAATATGCCGATTTGGTGCTCTAGAAACATTTCATGAATGCTGAAAACAGTTTGTAGGGAGCAAGTAATACTTCCATGAGGCAATATATGCTAAAGACAGCATGTTCCTAGGAGACGTTGATTTCTTAAACACAGTTGTACTAATAAATATAGGAATAGTATAACAGGTGATGCAGGTCAAAAGCTTAGGACCAGTGTATTTAGAATTGGAATAAAGCTTGCCGTGTTTGGGAAATATACTGTTTAAATAAAGTAAAAGAGGCTATATTTAAAATGTTTCATGGTATATGCAGCTAAAAGTGTGTTAGAGATTTAATCTGGATATTGATTTATTCCTGCGATTTGTTTGCTGAATGGAAAAGGAGTCTATATTATCCATGTATTTTGTAATTGTGTTTACAAATGAATTTTTTTATTTTTTTGGGGTGGATGTGGAAAGTGTAATTAGAAGGAAAACATATTACATTCAAGTTAAATAATTTTGATATGTATGTAGTATTCAAATGAATGTAATAACTTTTCTTGTACATCTTTTTATTATTTTGGGAAAGTTTCACATACAAGGTCAGGGTCCAAGCCAAATTTCATCCATTTTCTTCAGGAGACTTAAGGACTACTGCACCAGTTTGGAGAACATTGTTAATAAAAAAGAAAACAAGACTTGTAATATTTTTACGAATATACAGTTGTTGATTACTGAGTAAATGGTTTGCACACTCTTGTACATTACTGTTGTATATTTTGTTCTGGTTAATTTTAAGAAAAGAAGAAGAATTAGAAGAACCGGCACGCAGCGCTGCATGAAGTCGAACACACCTATTGGTACCACAACATGATCGCTGTACCACCTGACCACTGCAGATTCATTTTGCAGTTGATAGTGTCGCCATAGAAATGCACAATCCTCTCATAATTAGGCTAGCTTAATTATTATGACATGGCGTGAACGCAGCATTCAGCTCATCCAACCCCAATCAAACACACCTGAACAAGCTAATCAAGGCATTTCAGATTACTAGAAAGCTACAGGCAGGTGAGTTTGATCAGGGTTGGAATTGACCTGTTCTCCTTGGATCTTTAAAACCCCATTTTACAGAGGTTGATATTGCAGCAACACGTATTCGTTTTAGTTTTGTGCACTTCGCTGTCCGCTTCTCCTGACGCACCAATTCAGCGCATTTTCCAGCAGAGATCACAGGCCGGGAGGATGACAGCTCGAGTGTATTTCTCGTTGATTGCTGTTTTATCGTGTCTGTTTGGATACTTGAGCATAACTCACGCTATTCAAAGACGAACCACAGGTGAGAAGATCTGTTGCTTTCATTACACAGCCTGAAGAAACGCAGAAATAAGTGACTCTCAGTCTTTGAAAGTAATTAACACAGTCTACGAATGAGTAGTAGGTTTTAAAAACACTGATTTGAAGCGGACAAATATGTCAAATTTGTATTTAGGTTTGAGACCCATTGCGAAACCCCTGATTTACAAATGCTGAAACCACACTACCTGGCCTCCCCTAATGATCCTCTTGAATTCTCTAGTGGACGGTTTCTGTCCGGCAAGGCTGACGGTCGTGCCGTCCCATCGAGGATGTTCTTCTGATGAAGACTGCCCTGGAGGACACAAATGCTGTCGATTTGACTGTGGGCCTGTTTGCGTACTGCCTGTTTTCAGTGAGTTTCAGTTAATAATGGATGCTAGGACTAAAAAATACCTCACGTAACGCATTGAATTCAATAAGTTTTGAGGCAGAGACTTTGCCTTCTGTTGTTCTCCTCTAAAGTAGGTTTGAATTAATCCCTTAGGATAGTTTTAAGCACAGGATGGCTTTACAAAATAAAGAGGAATAATGCTTCAAACAGTGGTTCTCAATTCCAGTCCTGGGGACCCCCTGCTCTGCACGTTTTGCATGTCTCCCTTATTTGATGATCAAACATGCAAAATGTGCAGCGCAAGGGGTCCCCAGGACTGGAATTGAGAACCACTGACTTGGAATATAATTCACTCTGTAGGTAAAACTTGCGTTGTATATTGAAGTAGCATACGGTCTATATCAGGGGTGGCGAACTCCGGTCCTGGAGAGGCGCAGCCCTGCAGAGTTCAGCTCCAACCCGAATTAAAACTCACCTGCCTGTAGCTTTCTAATAACCCTTCAGACCTTGATTAGGTTGTTCAGGGTTGAAGCAAAACTCTGCAGGGCTGCGAGTCCAGGACCGACGTTCGCCAGCCCTGGTCTATATGCACAAACTAAAGCTGACTATCTGTGTTCACGCAGTGAAGCTGGGTCAATGTCCCATACCGGAGATGATTCCACTGTGTGCTGAAAGCTGTTTCAATGATGGCCAGTGTCCTGGCACACAGAAATGTTGCCCAACCACCGGTGGCTTTGCATGCAGTGAACCACGTGGTCAGGGAAGAGGTCAGGCAAGTTGCCAGGGAAGAGGTATTGGCCAGGGAAGCGGACTGGGAAGTGGTATTGGCCAGGGAAGCGGTTATGGTCGGGGTTATGGCACTGGAATGGGAAGCGGCACTGGAATGGGAAGCGGACAGGGAAGTGGCGCTGGAATGGGAAGCGGACAGGGAAGCGGTTATGGTCAGGGTTATGGCGCTGGAATGGGAAGCGGACAGGGCCAGGGAAGCGGCGCTGGAATGGGAAGCGGCCAGGGAAGCGGCGCTGGAATGGGAAGCGGCCAGGGAAGCGGTTATGGTCAGGGTTATGGCGCTGGAATGGGAAGCGGACAGGGCCAGGGAAGCGGCGCTGGAATGGGAAGCGGACAGGGAAGCGGTTATGGTCAGGGTTATGGCGCTGGAATGGGAAGCGGCGCTGGAATGGGAAGCGGACAGGGAAGCGGTTATGGCGCTGGAATGGGAAGCGGCGCTGGAATGGGAAGCGGCACTGGAATGGGAAGCGGACAGGGAAGCGGTTATGGCGCTGGAATGGGAAGCGGCGCTGGAATGGGAAGCGGCGCTGGAATGGGAAGCGGACAGGGAAGCGGTTATGGTCAGGGTTATGGCGCTGGAATGGGAAGCGGCGCTGGAATGGGAAGCGGCGCTGGAATGGGAAGCGGCGCTGGAATGGGAAGCGGACAGGGAAGCGGTTATGGCGCTGGAATGGGAAGCGGCGCTGGAATGGGAAGCGGTGCGGGCCAGGGAAGCGGCGCTGGAATGGGAAGCGGTGCGGGCCAGGGAAGCGGCACTGGAATGGGAAGCGGTGCGGGCCAGGGAAGCGGCACTGGAATGGGAAGCGGTGCGGGCCAGGGAAGCGGTGCGGGCCAGGGAAGCGGTGCGGGCCAGGGAAGCGGTGCGGGCCAGGGAAGCGGCGCTGGAATGGGAAGCGGTGCGGGCCAGGGAAGCGGCGCTGGAATGGGAAGCGGTGCGGGCCAGGGAAGCGGTGCGGGCCAGGGAAGCGGCGCTGGAATGGGAAGCGGTGCGGGCCAGGGAAGCGGCGCTGGAATGGGAAGCGGTGCGGGCCAGGGAAGCGGCGCTGGAATGGGAAGCGGTGCGGGCCAGGGAAGCGGCGCTGGAATGGGAAGCGGTGCGGGCCAGGTAAGCGGCGCTGGAATGGGAGGTGGAACGGGAAGCGGACAAGGCCAGGGAAGCGGCGCTGGAATGGGAGCTGGAACGGGAAGCGGACAAGGCCAGGGAAGCGGCGCTGGAATGGGAGGTGGAACGGGAAGCGGACAAGGCCAGGGAAGCGGCGCTGGAATGGGAAGCGGTGCGGGCCAGGGAAGCGGCGGTGGAATGGGAGGTGAACGGGAAGCGGACAAGGCCAGGGAAGCAGCGCTGGAATGGGAGCTGGAATGGGAAGCGGCGCTGGAATGGGAAGCGGCGCGGGCCAGGGAAGCGGCGCTGGAATGGGAAGCGGCGCGGGCCAGGGAAGCGGCGCTGGAATGGGAAGCGGCGCGGGCCAGGGAAGCGGCGCTGGAATGGGAGGTGGAATGGGAAGCGGCGCTGGAATGGGAAGCGGCGCGGGCCAGGGAAGCGGCGCTGGAATGGGAAGCGGCGCGGGCCAGGGAAGGGGCGCTGGAATGGGAATGGGAGGTGGAACGGGCCAGGGAAGCGGCGCTGGAATGGGAGTTGGAACGGGAAGCGGACAAGGCCAGGGAAGCGGTGCGGGCCAGGGAAGCGGTGCGGGCCAGGGAAGCGGCGCTGGAATGGGAAGCGGCGCTGGAATGGGAGTTGGAACGGGAAGCGGACAAGGCCAGGGAAGCGGTGCGGGCCAGGGAAGCGGTGCGGGCCAGGGAAGCGGCGCTGGAATGGGAAGCGGCGCTGGAATGGGAAGCGGTGCGGGCCAGGGAAGCGGCGCTGGAATGGGAAGCGGCGCTGGAATGGGAGGTGGAATGGGAAGCGGTGCGGGCCAGGGAAGCGGCGCTGGAATGGGAAGCGGTGCGGGCCAGGGAAGCGGCGCTGGAATGGGAAGCGGTGCGGGCCAGGGAAGCGGCGCTGGAATGGGAGGTGGAACGGGAAGCGGACAAGGCCAGGGAAGCGGCGCTGGAACGGGAAGCGGCGCTGGAACGGGACGTGGACAGGGAAGCGGCGCGGGCCAGGGAAGCGGCGCTGGAATGGGAGGTGGAATGGGAAGCGGCGCTGGAATGGGAAGCGGCGCGGGCCAGGGAAGCGGCGCTGGAATGGGAAGCGGCGCGGGCCAGGGAAGCGGCGCTGGAATGGGAAGTGGCGCTGGCCAGGGAAGCGGTCATGGAAGCGGCGCTGGCCAGGGAAGCGGTCATGGAAGCGGCGCTGGCCAGGGAAGCGGTCAGGGAAGCGGCGTTGGAATGGGAAGCGGTGCTGGCCAGGGAAGCGGCGCTGGAATGGGAGGTGGAATGGGAAGCGGTGCTGGCCAGGGAAGCGGCGCTGGAATGGGAGGTGGAATGGGAAGCGGACAAGGCCAGGGAAGCGGCGAGGGCCAGGGAAGCGGCGCTGGAATGGGAGGTGGAACGGGAAGCGGTGCGGGCCAGGGAAGCGGCGCTGGAATGGGAGGTGGAACGGGAAGCGGACAAGGCCAGGGAAGCGGTCATGGAAGCGGCGTTGGAATGGGAAGCGGTCAGGGAAGCGGCGTTGGAATGGGAAGCGGTGCTGGCCAGGGAAGCGGCGCTGGAATGGGAGGTGGAATGGGAAGCGGACAAGGCCAGGGAAGCGGCGCGGGCCAGGGAAGCGGCGCTGGAATGGGAGGTGGAACGGGAAGCGGACAAGGCCAGGGAAGCGGTCATGGAAGCGGCGTTGGAATGGGAAGCGGTCATGGAAGCGGCGCTGGCCAGGGAAGCGGTCATGGAAGCGGCGCTGGCCAGGGAAGCGGTCATGGAAGCGGCGCGGGCCAGGGAAGCGGTCATGGAAGTGGCGCTTGCCAGGGAAGCGGTTATGGTCAGGGAAGCGGTCAGGGATGTGGTCAAGGAAGTTGTCGACGATGTGGCCAAGGTCAATGATTTGCTCAGGGAAATGGTCATGGGAGTTTTGCATAATACTTTCTGGATATCTTTTCAATTCAGTGCTTTATTCATATGGCATGTTTTCCCTGTTTGTTCAAACGGTTTAGAAAGATTCTGTCTCTCCCCCACCTCCTCAAATAAAAATAATTGCTTGATTGAAGAGTTGGTGTTTTTGGTATCATTTGGCTGTTTTCTCACAACTGCTCTCTGGCATCAGTGCTTGAAGTTCCTCTCCCTGAGACCTGGACATTTAGCAAAGTATTAGCCATTTTTTAGCCAATTTAAAAGAACTGTTTTGTGTGTTTTAAATTTATTTTTGGCAAAGCTGAATTGGCTGCAGCCATTACTCCAGTCAGAAATCATTTTAATATGCCGATTTGGTGCTCTAGAAACATTTCATGAATGCTGAAAACAGTTTGTAGGGAGCAAGTAATACTTCCATGAGGCAATATATGCTAAAGACAGCATGTTCCTAGGAGACGTTGATTTCTTAAACACAGTTGTACTAATAAATATAGGAATAGTATAACAGGTGATGCAGGTCAAAAGCTTAGGACCAGTGTATTTAGAATTGGAATAAAGCTTGCCGTGTTTGGGAAATATACTGTTTAAATAAAGTAAAAGAGGCTATATTTAAAATGTTTCATGGTATATGCAGCTAAAAGTGTGTTAGAGATTTAATCTGGATATTGATTTATTCCTGCGATTTGTTTGCTGAATGGAAAAGGAGTCTATATTATCCATGTATTTTGTAATTGTGTTTACAAATGAATTTTTTTATTTTTTTGGGGTGGATGTGGAAAGTGTAATTAGAAGGAAAACATATTACATTCAAGTTAAATAATTTTGATATGTATGTAGTATTCAAATGAATGTAATAACTTTTCTTGTACATCTTTTTATTATTTTGGGAAAGTTTCACATACAAGGTCAGGGTCCAAGCCAAATTTCATCCATTTTCTTCAGGAGACTTAAGGACTACTGCACCAGTTTGGAGAACATTGTTAATAAAAAAGAAAACAAGACTTGTAATATTTTTACGAATATACAGTTGTTGATTACTGAGTAAATGGTTTGCACACTCTTGTACATTACTGTTGTATATTTTGTTCTGGTTAATTTTAAGAAAAGAAGAAGAATTAGAAGAACCGGCACGCAGCGCTGCATGAAGTCGAACACACCTATTGGTACCACAACATGATCGCTGTACCACCTGACCACTGCAGATTCATTTTGCAGTTGATAGTGTCGCCATAGAAATGCACAATCCTCTCATAATTAGGCTAGCTTAATTATTATGACATGGCGTGAACGCAGCATTCAGCTCATCCAACCCCAATCAAACACACCTGAACAAGCTAATCAAGGCATTTCAGATTACTAGAAAGCTACAGGCAGGTGAGTTTGATCAGGGTTGGAATTGACCTGTTCTCCTTGGATCTTTAAAACCCCATTTTACAGAGGTTGATATTGCAGCAACACGTATTCGTTTTAGTTTTGTGCACTTCGCTGTCCGCTTCTCCTGACGCACCAATTCAGCGCATTTTCCAGCAGAGATCACAGGCCGGGAGGATGACAGCTCGAGTGTATTTCTCGTTGATTGCTGTTTTATCGTGTCTGTTTGGATACTTGAGCATAACTCACGCTATTCAAAGACGAACCACAGGTGAGAAGATCTGTTGCTTTCATTACACAGCCTGAAGAAACGCAGAAATAAGTGACTCTCAGTCTTTGAAAGTAATTAACACAGTCTACGAATGAGTAGTAGGTTTTAAAACACTGATTTGAAGCGGACAAATATGTCAAATTTGTATTTAGGTTTGAGACCCATTGCGAAACCCCTGATTTACAAATGCTGAAACCACACTACCTGGCCTCCCCTAATGATCCTCTTGAATTCTCTAGTGGACGGTTTCTGTCCGGCAAGGCTGACGGTCGTGCCGTCCCATCGAGGATGTTCTTCTGATGAAGACTGCCCTGGAGGACACAAATGCTGTCGATTTGACTGTGGGCCTGTTTGCGTACTGCCTGTTTTCAGTGAGTTTCAGTTAATAATGGATGCTAGGACTAAAAAATACCTCACGTAACGCATTGAATTCAATAAGTTTTGAGGCAGAGACTTTGCCTTCTGTTGTTCTCCTCTAAAGTAGGTTTGAATTAATCCCTTAGGATAGTTTTAAGCACAGGATGGCTTTACAAAATAAAGAGGAATAATGCTTCAAACAGTGGTTCTCAATTCCAGTCCTGGGGACCCCCTGCTCTGCACGTTTTGCATGTCTCCCTTATTTGATGATCAAACATGCAAAATGTGCAGCGCAAGGGGTCCCCAGGACTGGAATTGAGAACCACTGACTTGGAATATAATTCACTCTGTAGGTAAAACTTGCGTTGTATATTGAAGTAGCATACGGTCTATATCAGGGGTGGCGAACTCCGGTCCTGGAGAGGCGCAGCCCTGCAGAGTTCAGCTCCAACCCGAATTAAAACTCACCTGCCTGTAGCTTTCTAATAACCCTTCAGACCTTGATTAGGTTGTTCAGGGTTGAAGCAAAACTCTGCAGGGCTGCGAGTCCAGGACCGACGTTCGCCAGCCCTGGTCTATATGCACAAACTAAAGCTGACTATCTGTGTTCACGCAGTGAAGCTGGGTCAATGTCCCATACCGGAGATGATTCCACTGTGTGCTGAAAGCTGTTTCAATGATGGCCAGTGTCCTGGCACACAGAAATGTTGCCCAACCACCGGTGGCTTTGCATGCAGTGAACCACGTGGTCAGGGAAGAGGTCAGGCAAGTTGCCAGGGAAGAGGTATTGGCCAGGGAAGCGGACTGGGAAGTGGTATTGGCCAGGGAAGCGGTTATGGTCGGGGTTATGGCACTGGAATGGGAAGCGGCACTGGAATGGGAAGCGGACAGGGAAGTGGCGCTGGAATGGGAAGCGGACAGGGAAGCGGTTATGGTCAGGGTTATGGCGCTGGAATGGGAAGCGGACAGGGCCAGGGAAGCGGCGCTGGAATGGGAAGCGGCCAGGGAAGCGGCGCTGGAATGGGAAGCGGCCAGGGAAGCGGTTATGGTCAGGGTTATGGCGCTGGAATGGGAAGCGGACAGGGCCAGGGAAGCGGCGCTGGAATGGGAAGCGGACAGGGAAGCGGTTATGGTCAGGGTTATGGCGCTGGAATGGGAAGCGGCGCTGGAATGGGAAGCGGACAGGGAAGCGGTTATGGCGCTGGAATGGGAAGCGGCGCTGGAATGGGAAGCGGCACTGGAATGGGAAGCGGACAGGAAGCGGTTATGGCGCTGGAATGGGAAGCGGCGCTGGAATGGGAAGCGGCGCTGGAATGGGAAGCGGACAGGGAAGCGGTTATGGTCAGGGTTATGGCGCTGGAATGGGAAGCGGCGCTGGAATGGGAAAGCGGCGCTGGAATGGGAAGCGGCGCTGGAATGGGAAGGGCGCTGGATGGCAGGGAAGCGGTTATGCGGCTGGAATGGGAAGCGGCGCTGGAATGGGAAGCGGTGCGGGCCAGGGAAGCGGCGCTGGAATGGGAAGCGGTGCGGCCAGGGAAGCGGCACTGGAATGGGAAGCGGTGCGGGCCAGGGAAGCGGCACTGGAATGGGAAGCGGTGCGGGCCAGGGAAGCGGTGCGGGCCAGGGAAGCGGTGCGGGCCAGGGAAGCGGTGCGGGCCAGGGAAGCGGCGCTGGAATGGGAAGCGGTGCGGGCCAGGGGAAGCGGCGCTGGAATGGGAAGCGGTGCGGGCCAGGGAAGCGGTGCGGGCCAGGGAAGCGGCGCTGGAATGGAAGCGGTGCGGGCCAGGGAAGCGGCGCTGGAATGGGAAGCGGTGCGGGCCAGGGAAGCGGCGCTGGAATGGGAAGCGGTGCGGGCCAGGGAAGCGGCGCTGGAATGGGAAGCGGTGCGGGCCAGGTAAGCGGCGCTGGAATGGGAGGTGGAACGGGAAGCGGACAAGGCCAGGGAAGCGGCGCTGGAATGGGAGCTGGAACGGGAAGCGGACAAGGCCAGGGAAGCGGCGCTGGAATGGGAAGCGGTGCGGGCCAGGGACGCGGCGGTGGAATGGGAGGTGGAACGGAAGCGGACAAGGCCAGGGAAGCAGCGCTGGAATGGAGCTGGAATGGGAAGCGGCGCTGGAATGGGAAGCGGCGCGGGCCAGGGAAGCGGCGCTGGAATGGGAAGCGGCGCGGGCCAGGGAAGCGGCGCTGGAATGGGAAGCGGCGCGGGCCAGGGAAGCGGCGCTGGAATGGGAGGTGGAATGGGAAGCGGCGCTGGAATGGGAAGCGGCGCGGGCCAGGGAAGCGGCGCTGGAATGGGAAGCGGCGCGGGCCAGGGAAGGGGCGCTGGAATGGGAATGGGAGGTGGAACGGGCCAAGGGAAGCGGCGCTGGAATGGGAGTTGGAACGGGAAGCGGACAAGGCCAGGGAAGCGGTGCGGGCCAGGGAAGCGGTGCGGGCCAGGGAAGCGGCGCTGGAATGGGAAGCGGCGCTGGAATGGGAGTTGGAACGGGAAGCGGACAAGGCCAGGGAAGCGGTGCGGGCCAGGGAAGCGGTGCGGGCCAGGGAAGCGGCGCTGGAATGGGAAGCGGCGCTGGAATGGGAAGCGGTGCGGGCCAGGGAAGCGGCGCTGGAATGGGAAGCGGCGCTGGAATGGGAGGTGGAATGGGAAGCGGTGGCGGGCCAGGGAAGCGGCGCTGGAATGGAAGCGGTGCGGGCCAGGGAAGCGGCGCTGGAATGGGAAGCGGTGCGGGCCAGGGAAGCGGCGCTGGAATGGGAGGTGGAACGGGAAGCGGACAAGGCCAGGGAAGCGGCGCTGGAACGGGAAGCGGCGCTGGAACGGGACGTGGACAGGGAAGCGGCGCGGGCCAGGGAAGCGGCGCTGGAATGGGAGGTGGAATGGGAAGCGGCGCTGGAATGGGAAGCGGCGCGGGCCAGGGAAGCGGCGCTGGAATGGAAGCGGCGCGGGCCAGGGAAGCGGCGCTGGAATGGGAAGTGGCGCTGGCCAGGGAAGCGGTCATGGAAGCGGCGCTGGCCAGGGAAGCGGTCATGGAAGCGGCGCTGGCCAGGGAAGCGGTCAGGGAAGCGGCGTTGGAATGGGAAGCGGTGCTGGCCAGGGAAGCGGCGCTGGAATGGGAGGTGGAATGGGAAGCGGTGCTGGCCAGGGAAGCGGCGCTGGAATGGGAGGTGGAATGGGAAGCGGACAAGGCCAGGGAAGCGGCGAGGGCCAGGGAAGCGGCGCTGGAATGGGAGGTGGAACGGGAAGCGGTGCGGGCCAGGGAAGCGGCGCTGGACTGGGAGGTGGAACGGGAAGCGGACAAGGCCAGGGAAGCGGTCATGGAAGCGGCGTTGGAATGGGAAGCGGTCAGGGAAGCGGCGTTGGAATGGGAAGCGGTGCTGGCCAGGGAAGCGGGCGCTGGAATGGGAGGTGGAATGGGAAGCGGACAAGGCCAGGGAAGCGGCGCGGGCCAGGGAAGCGGCGCTGGAATGGGAGGTGGAACGGGAAGCGGACAAGGCCAGGGAAGCGGTCATGGAAGCGGCGTTGGAATGGGAAGCGGTCATGGAAGCGGCGCTGGCCAGGGAAGCGGTCATGGAAGCGGCGCTGGCCAGGGAAGCGGTCATGGAAGCGGCGCGGGCCAGGGAAGCGGTCATGGAAGTGGCGCTTGCCAGGGAAGCGGTTATGGTCAGGGAAGCGGTCAGGGATGTGGTCAAGGAAGTTGTCGACGATGTGGCCAAGGTCAATGATTTGCTCAGGGAAATGGTCATGGGAGTTTTGCATAATACTTTCTGGATATCTTTTCAATTCAGTGCTTTATTCATATGGCATGTTTTCCCTGTTTGTTCAAACGGTTTAGAAAGATTCTGTCTCTCCCCCACCTCCTCAAATAAAAATAATTGCTTGATTGAAGAGTTGGTGTTTTTGGTATCATTTGGCTGTTTTCTCACAACTGCTCTCTGGCATCAGTGCTTGAAGTTCCTCTCCCTGAGACCTGGACATTTAGCAAAGTATTAGCCATTTTTTAGCCAATTTAAAAGAACTGTTTTGTGTGTTTTAAATTTATTTTTGGCAAAGCTGAATTGGCTGCAGCCATTACTCCAGTCAGAAATCATTTTAATATGCCGATTTGGTGCTCTAGAAACATTTCATGAATGCTGAAAACAGTTTGTAGGGAGCAAGTAATACTTCCATGAGGCAATATATGCTAAAGACAGCATGTTCCTAGGAGACGTTGATTTCTTAAACACAGTTGTACTAATAAATATAGGAATAGTATAACAGGTGATGCAGGTCAAAAGCTTAGGACCAGTGTATTTAGAATTGGAATAAAGCTTGCCGTGTTTGGGAAATATACTGTTTAAATAAAGTAAAAGAGGCTATATTTAAAATGTTTCATGGTATATGCAGCTAAAAGTGTGTTAGAGATTTAATCTGGATATTGATTTATTCCTGCGATTTGTTTGCTGAATGGAAAAGGAGTCTATATTATCCATGTATTTTGTAATTGTGTTTACAAATGAATTTTTTTATTTTTTTGGGGTGGATGTGGAAAGTGTAATTAGAAGGAAAAACATATTACATTCAAGTTAAATAATTTTGATATGTATGTAGTATTCAAATGAATGTAATAACTTTTCTTGTACATCTTTTTATTATTTTGGGAAAGTTTCACATACAAGGTCAGGGTCCAAGCCAAATTTCATCCATTTTCTTCAGGAGACTTAAGGACTACTGCACCAGTTTGGAGAACATTGTTAATAAAAAGAAAACAAGACTTGTAATATTTTTACGAATATACAGTTGTTGATTACTGAGTAAATGGTTTGCACACTCTTGTACATTACTGTTGTATATTTTGTTCTGGTTAATTTTAAGAAAAGAAGAAGAATTAGAAGAACCGGCACGCAGCGCTGCATGAAGTCGAACACACCTATTGGTACCACAACATGATCGCTGTACCACCTGACCACTGCAGATTCATTTTGCAGTTGATAGTGTCGCCATAGAAATGCACAATCCTCTCATAATTAGGCTAGCTTAATTATTATGACATGGCGTGAACGCAGCATTCAGCTCATCCAACCCCAATCAAACACACCTGAACAAGCTAATCAAGGCATTTCAGATTACTAGAAAGCTACAGGCAGGTGAGTTTGATCAGGGTTGGAATTGACCTGTTCTCCTTGGATCTTTAAAACCCCATTTTACAGAGGTTGATATTGCAGCAACACGTATTCGTTTTAGTTTTGTGCACTTCGCTGTCCGCTTCTCCTGACGCACCAATTCAGCGCATTTTCCAGCAGAGATCACAGGCCGGGAGGATGACAGCTCGAGTGTATTTCTCGTTGATTGCTGTTTTATCGTGTCTGTTTGGATACTTGAGCATAACTCACGCTATTCAAAGACGAACCACAGGTGAGAAGATCTGTTGCTTTCATTACACAGCCTGAAGAAACGCAGAAATAAGTGACTCTCAGTCTTTGAAAGTAATTAACACAGTCTACGAATGAGTAGTAGGTTTTAAAACACTGATTTGAAGCGGACAAATATGTCAAATTTGTATTTAGGTTTGAGACCCATTGCGAAACCCCTGATTTACAAATGCTGAAACCACACTACCTGGCCTCCCCTAATGATCCTCTTGAATTCTCTAGTGGACGGTTTCTGTCCGGCAAGGCTGACGGTCGTGCCGTCCCATCGAGGATGTTCTTCTGATGAAGACTGCCCTGGAGGACACAAATGCTGTCGATTTGACTGTGGGCCTGTTTGCGTACTGCCTGTTTTCAGTGAGTTTCAGTTAATAATGGATGCTAGGACTAAAAAATACCTCACGTAACGCATTGAATTCAATAAGTTTTGAGGCAGAGACTTTGCCTTCTGTTGTTCTCCTCTAAAGTAGGTTTGAATTAATCCCTTAGGATAGTTTTAAGCACAGGATGGCTTTACAAAATAAAGAGGAATAATGCTTCAAACAGTGGTTCTCAATTCCAGTCCTGGGGACCCCCTGCTCTGCACGTTTTGCATGTCTCCCTTATTTGATGATCAAACATGCAAAATGTGCAGCGCAAGGGGTCCCCAGGACTGGAATTGAGAACCACTGACTTGGAATATAATTCACTCTGTAGGTAAAACTTGCGTTGTATATTGAAGTAGCATACGGTCTATATCAGGGGTGGCGAACTCCGGTCCTGGAGAGGCGCAGCCCTGCAGAGTTCAGCTCCAACCCGAATTAAAACTCACCTGCCTGTAGCTTTCTAATAACCCTTCAGACCTTGATTAGGTTGTTCAGGGTTGAAGCAAAACTCTGCAGGGCTGCGAGTCCAGGACCGACGTTCGCCAGCCCTGGTCTATATGCACAAACTAAAGCTGACTATCTGTGTTCACGCAGTGAAGCTGGGTCAATGTCCCATACCGGAGATGATTCCACTGTGTGCTGAAAGCTGTTTCAATGATGGCCAGTGTCCTGGCACACAGAAATGTTGCCCAACCACCGGTGGCTTTGCATGCAGTGAACCACGTGGTCAGGGAAGAGGTCAGGCAAGTTGCCAGGGAAGAGGTATTGGCCAGGGAAGCGGACTGGGAAGTGGTATTGGCCAGGGAAGCGGTTATGGTCAGGGTTATGGCACTGGAATGGGAAGCGGCACTGGAATGGGAAGCGGACAGGGAAGTGGCGCTGGAATGGGAAGCGGACAGGGAAGCGGTTATGGTCAGGGTTATGGCGCTGGAATGGGAAGCGGACAGGGCCAGGGAAGCGGCGCTGGAATGGGAAGCGGCCAGGGAAGCGGCGCTGGAATGGGAAGCGGACAGGGAAGCGGTTATGGTCAGGGTTATGGCGCTGGAACGGGAAGCGGACAGGGCCAGGGAAGCGGCGCTGGAATGGGAAGCGGACAGGGAAGCGGTTATGGTCAGGGTTATGGCGCTGGAATGGGAAGCGGCGCTGGAATGGGAAGCGGACAGGGAAGCGGTTATGGCGCTGGAATGGGAAGCGGCGCTGGAATGGGAAGCGGCACTGGAATGGGAAGCGGACAGGGAAGCGGTTATGGCGCTGGAATGGGAAGCGGCGCTGGAATGGGAAGCGGCGCTGGAATGGGAAGCGGACAGGGAAGCGGTTATGGCGCTGGAATGGGAAGCGGCGCTGGAATGGGAAGCGGTGCGGGCCAGGGAAGCGGCGCTGGAATGGGAAGCGGTGCGGGCCAGGGAAGCGGCACTGGAATGGGAAGCGGTGCGGGCCAGGGAAGCGGCACTGGAATGGGAAGCGGTGCGGGCCAGGGAAGCGGTGCGGGGCCAGGGAAGCGGTGCGGGCCAGGGAAGCGGTGCGGGCCAGGGAAGCGGCGCTGGAATGGGAAGCGGTGCGGGCCAGGGAAGCGGCGCTGGAATGGGAAGCGGTGCGGGCCAGGGAAGCGGCGCTGGAATGGGAAGCGGTGCGGGCCAGGGAAGCGGCGCTGGAATGGGAAGCGGTGCGGGCCAGGGAAGCGGCGCTGGAATGGGAAGCGGTGCGGGCCAGGGAAGCGGCGCTGGAATGGGAAGCGGTGCGGGCCAGGGAAGCGGCGCTGGAATGGGAAGCGGTGCGGGCCAGGGAAGCGGCGCTGGAATGGGAAGCGGTGCGGGCCAGGGAAGCGGCGCTGGAATGGGAGGTGGAACGGGAAGCGGACAAGGCCAGGGAAGCGGCGCTGGAATGGGAGCTGGAACGGGAAGCGGACAAGGCCAGGGAAGCGGCGCTGGAATGGGAAGCGGTGCGGGCCAGGGAAGCGGCGGTGGAATGGGAGGTGGAACGGGAAGCGGACAAGGCCAGGGAAGCAGCGCTGGAATGGGAGCTGGAATGGGAAGCGGCGCTGGAATGGGAAGCGGCGCGGGCCAGGGAAGCGGCGCTGGAATGGGAAGCGGCGCGGGCCAGGGAAGCGGCGCTGGAATGGGAAGCGGCGCGGGCCAGGGAAGCGGCGCTGGAATGGGAGGTGGAATGGGAAGCGGCGCTGGAATGGGAAGCGGCGCGGGCCAGGGAAGCGGCGCTGGAATGGGAAGCGGCGCGGGCCAGGGAAGGGGCGCTGGAATGGGAATGGGAGGTGGAACGGGCCAGGGAAGCGGCGCTGGAATGGGAGTTGGAACGGGAAGCGGACAAGGCCAGGGAAGCGGTGCGGGCCAGGGAAGCGGTGCGGGCCAGGGAAGCGGCGCTGGAATGGGAAGCGGCGCTGGAATGGGGAAGCGGTGCGGGCCAGGGAAGCGGCGCTGGAATGGGAAGCGGCGCTGGAATGGGAGGTGGAATGGGCCAGGGAAGCGGCGCTGGAATGGGAGGTGGAATGGGAAGCGGTGCGGGCCAGGGACGCGGCGCTGGAATGGGAAGCGGTGCGGGCCAGGGAAGCGGCGCTGGAATGGGAAGCGGTGCGGGCCAGGGAAGCGGCGCTGGAATGGGAAGCGGTGCGGGCCAGGGAAGCGGCGCTGGAATGGGAGGTGGAACGGAAGCGGACAAGGCCAGGGAAGCGGCGCTGGAACGGGAAGCGGCGCTGGAACGGGAAGTGGACAGGGAAGCGGCGCGGGCCAGGGAAGCGGCGCTGGAATGGGAGGTGGAATGGGAAGCGGCGCTGGAATGGGAAGCGGCGCGGGCCAGGGAAGCGGCGCTGGAATGGGAAGCGGCGCGGGCCAGGGAAGCGGCGCTGGAATGGGAAGCGGCGCGGGCCAGGGAAGCGGCGCTGGAATGGGAAGTGGACAGGGAAGCGGCGCTGGAATGGGAAGCGGTGCGGGCCAGGGAAGCGGCGCTGGAATGGGAGGTGGAATGGGAAGCGGCGCTGGAATGGGAAGCGGCGCTGGAATGGGAAGCGGCGCGGGCCAGGGAAGCGGCGCTGGAATGGGAGTTGGAACGGGAAGCGGACAAGGGCCAGGGAAGCGGACAAGGCCAGGGAAGCGGACAAGGCCAGGGAAGCGGACAAGGCCAGGGAAGCGGTCATGGAAGCGGCGCTGGCCAGGGAAGTGGTCAGGGAAGCGGCGCTGGCCAGGGAAGCGGTCATGGAATCGGCGCTGGCCAGGGAAGCGGTCATGGAATCGGCGCTGGCCAGGGAAGCGGTCATGGAAGCGGCGTTGGAATGGGAAGCGGTCATGGAAGCGGCGCTGGCCAGGGAAGCGGTCATGGAAGCGGCGCTGGCCAGGGAAGCGGTCATGGAAGCGGCGCTGGCCAGGGAAGCGGTCAGGGAAGCGGCGTTGGAATGGGAAGCGGTGCTGGCCAGGGAAGCGGCGCTGGAATGGGAGGTGGAATGGGAAGCGGATAAGGCCAGGGAAGCGGCGCGGGCCAGGGAAGCGGCGCTGGAATGGGAGGTGGAACGGGAAGCGGTGCGGGCCAGGGAAGCGGCGCTGGAATGGGAGGTGGAACGGGAAGCGGACAAGGCCAGGGAAGCGGTCATGGAAGCGGCGTTGGAATGGGAAGCGGTCATGGAAGCGGCGCTGGCCAGGGAAGCGGTTATGGTCAGGGAAGCGGTCAGGGATGTGGTCAAGGAAGTTGTCGACGATGTGGCCAAGGTCAATGATGTGCTCAGGGAAATGGTCATGGGAGTTTTGCATAATACTTTCTGGATATCTTTTCAATTCAGTGCTTTATTCATATGGCATGTTTTCCCTGTTTGTTCAAACGGTTTAGAAAGATTCTGTCTCTCCCCCACCTCCTCAAATAAAAATAATTGCTTGATTGAAGAGTTGGTGTTTTTGGTATCATTTGGCTGTTTTCTCACAACTGCTCTCTGGCATCAGTGCTTGAAGTTCCTCTCCCTGAGACCTGGACATTTAGCAAAGTATTAGCCATTTTTTAGCCAATTTAAAAGAACTGTTTTGTGTGTTTTAAATTTATTTTTGGCAAAGCTGAATTGGCTGCAGCCATTACTCCAGTCAGAAATCATTTTAATATGCCGATTTGGTGCTCTAGAAACATTTCATGAATGCTGAAAACAGTTTGTAGGGAGCAAGTAATACTTCCATGAGGCAATATATGCTAAAGACAGCATGTTCCTAGGAGACGTTGATTTCTTAAACACAGTTGTACTAATAAATATAGGAATAGTATAACAGGTGATGCAGGTCAAAAGCTTAGGACCAGTGTATTTAGAATTGGAATAAAGCTTGCCGTGTTTGGGAAATATACTGTTTAAATAAAGTAAAAGAGGCTATATTTAAAATGTTTCATGGTATATGCAGCTAAAAGTGTGTTAGAGATTTAATCTGGATATTGATTTATTCCTGCGATTTGTTTGCTGAATGGAAAAGGAGTCTATATTATCCATGTATTTTGTAATTGTGTTTACAAATGAATTTTTTTATTTTTTTGGGGTGGATGTGGAAAGTGTAATTAGAAGGAAAACATATTACATTCAAGTTAAATAATTTTGATATGTATGTAGTATTCAAATGAATGTAATAACTTTTCTTGTACATCTTTTTATTATTTTGGGAAAGTTTCACATACAAGGTCAGGGTCCAAGCCAAATTTCATCCATTTTCTTCAGGAGACTTAAGGACTACTGCACCAGTTTGGAGAACATTGTTAATAAAAAAGAAAACAAGACTTGTAATATTTTTACGAATATACAGTTGTTGATTACTGAGTAAATGGTTTGCACACTCTTGTACATTACTGTTGTATATTTTGTTCTGGTTAATTTTAAGAAAAGAAGAAGAATTAGAAGAACCGGCACGCAGCGCTGCATGAAGTCGAACACACCTATTGGTACCACAACATGATCGCTGTACCACCTGACCACTGCAGATTCATTTTGCAGTTGATAGTGTCGCCATAGAAATGCACAATCCTCTCATAATTAGGCTAGCTTAATTATTATGACATGGCGTGAACGCAGCATTCAGCTCATCCAACCCCAATCAAACACACCTGAACAAGCTAATCAAGGCATTTCAGATTACTAGAAAGCTACAGGCAGGTGAGTTTGATCAGGGTTGGAATTGACCTGTTCTCCTTGGATCTTTAAAACCCCATTTTACAGAGGTTGATATTGCAGCAACACGTATTCGTTTTAGTTTTGTGCACTTCGCTGTCCGCTTCTCCTGACGCACCAATTCAGCGCATTTTCCAGCAGAGATCACAGGCCGGGAGGATGACAGCTCGAGTGTATTTCTCGTTGATTGCTGTTTTATCGTGTCTGTTTGGATACTTGAGCATAACTCACGCTATTCAAAGACGAACCACAGGTGAGAAGATCTGTTGCTTTCATTACACAGCCTGAAGAAACGCAGAAATAAGTGACTCTCAGTCTTTGAAAGTAATTAACACAGTCTACGAATGAGTAGTAGGTTTTAAAACACTGATTTGAAGCGGACAAATATGTCAAATTTGTATTTAGGTTTGAGACCCATTGCGAAACCCCTGATTTACAAATGCTGAAACCACACTACCTGGCCTCCCCTAATGATCCTCTTGAATTCTCTAGTGGACGGTTTCTGTCCGGCAAGGCTGACGGTCGTGCCGTCCCATCGAGGATGTTCTTCTGATGAAGACTGCCCTGGAGGACACAAATGCTGTCGATTTGACTGTGGGCCTGTTTGCGTACTGCCTGTTTTCAGTGAGTTTCAGTTAATAATGGATGCTAGGACTAAAAAATACCTCACGTAACGCATTGAATTCAATAAGTTTTGAGGCAGAGACTTTGCCTTCTGTTGTTCTCCTCTAAAGTAGGTTTGAATTAATCCCTTAGGATAGTTTTAAGCACAGGATGGCTTTACAAAATAAAGAGGAATAATGCTTCAAACAGTGGTTCTCAATTCCAGTCCTGGGGACCCCCTGCTCTGCACGTTTTGCATGTCTCCCTTATTTGATGATCAAACATGCAAAATGTGCAGCGCAAGGGGTCCCCAGGACTGGAATTGAGAACCACTGACTTGGAATATAATTCACTCTGTAGGTAAAACTTGCTATTCATGCTCTGAGTGTTTTGTGTTGTATATTGAAGTAGCATACGGTCTATATCAGGGGTGGCGAACTCCGGTCCTGGAGAGGCGCAGCCCTGCAGAGTTCAGCTCCAACCCGAATTAAAACTCACCTGCCTGTAGCTTTCTAATAACCCTTCAGACCTTGATTAGGTTGTTCAGGGTTGAAGCAAAACTCTGCAGGGCTGCGAGTCCAGGACCGACGTTCGCCAGCCCTGGTCTATATGCACAAACTAAAGCTGACTATCTGTGTTCACGCAGTGAAGCTGGGTCAATGTCCCATACCGGAGATGATTCCACTGTGTGCTGAAAGCTGTTTCAATGATGGCCAGTGTCCTGGCACACAGAAATGTTGCCCAACCACCGGTGGCTTTGCATGCAGTGAACCACGTGGTCAGGGAAGAGGTCAGGCAAGTTGCCAGGGAAGAGGTATTGGCCAGGGAAGCGGACTGGGAAGTGGTATTGGCCAGGGAAGCGGTTATGGTCAGGGTTATGGCACTGGAATGGGAAGCGGCACTGGAATGGGAAGCGGACAGGGAAGCGGCGCTGGAATGGGAAGCGGACAGGGAAGCGGTTATGGTCAGGGTTATGGCGCTGGAATGGGAAGCGGACAGGGCCAGGGAAGCGGCGCTGGAATGGGAGGTGGAACGGGAAGCGGACAAGGCCAGGGAAGCGGCGCTGGAATGGGAGCTGGAACGGGACGCGGACAAGGCCAGGGAAGCGGCGCTGGAATGGGAGGTGGAACGGGAAGTGGACAAGGCCAGGGAAGCGGCGCTGGAATGGGAAGCGGTGCGGGCCAGGGAAGCGGCGGTGGAATGGGAGGTGGAACGGGAAGCGGACAAGGCCAGGGAAGCGGCGCTGGAATGGGAGCTGGAATGGGAAGCGGCGCTGGAATGGGAAGCGGCGCGGGCCAGGGAAGGGGCGCTGGAATGGGAATGGGAGGTGGAACGGGCCAGGGAAGCGGCGCTGGAATGGGAAGCGGCGCGGGCCAGGGAAGGGGCGCTGGAATGGGAATGGGAGGTGGAACGGGCCAGGGAAGCGACGCTGGAATGGGAGTTGGAACGGGAAGCGGACAAGGCCAGGGAAGCGGTGCGGGCCAGGGAAGCGGCGCTGGAATGGGAAGCGGCGCTGGAATGGGAAGCGGTGCGGGCCAGGGAAGCGGCGCTGGAATGGGAAGCGGCGCTGGAATGGGAGGTGGAATGGGCCAGGGAAGCGGCGCTGGAATGGGAGGTGGAACGGGAAGCGGTGCGGGCCAGGGAAGCGGCGCTGGAATGGGAAGCGGTGCGGGCCAGGGAAGCGGCGCTGGAATGGGAAGCGGTGCGGGCCAGGGAAGCGGCGCTGGAATGGGAGGTGGAACGGGAAGCGGACAAGGCCAGGGAAGCGGCGCTGGAACGGGAAGCGGCGCTGGAACGGGAAGTGGACAGGGAAGCGGCGCTGGAATGGGAAGCGGTGCGGGCCAGGGAAGCGGCGCTGGAATGGGAGGTGGAATGGGAAGCGGCGCTGGAATGGGAAGCGGCGCGGGCCAGGGAAGCGGCGCTGGAATGGGAAGCGGCGCGGGCCAGGGAAGCGGCGCTGGAATGGGAAGCGGCGCGGGCCAGGGAAGCGGCGCTGGAATGGGAGTTGGAACGGGAAGCGGACAAGGCCAGGGAAGCGGCGCTGGAACGGGAAGCGGCGCTGGAATGGGAAGCGGCGCTGGAACGGGAAGTGGACAGGGAAGCGGCGCTGGAACGGTAAGCGGCGCTGGAACGGGAAGTGGACAGGGAAGCGGCGCTGGAATGGGAAGCGGTGCGGGCCAGGGAAGCGGCGCTGGAATGGGAGGTGGAATGGGAAGCGGCGCTGGAATGGGAAGCGGCGCGGGCCAGGGAAGCGGCGCTGGAATGGGAAGCGGCGCGGGCCAGGGAAGCGGCGCTGGAATGGGAGTTGGAACGGGAAGCGGACAAGGCCAGGGAAGCGGCGCTGGAACGGGAAGCGGCACTGGAATGGGAAGCGGCGCTGGAACGGGAAGTGGACACGGAAGCGGCGCTGGAATGGGAAGCGGCGCTGGAATGGGAAGCGGCGCTGGAATGGGAAGCGGCGCTGGAATGGGAGTTGGAACGGGAAGCGGACAAGGCCAGGGAAGCGGACAAGGCCAGGGAAGCGGACAAGGCCAGGGAAGCGGTCATGGAATCGGCGCTGGTCAGGGAAGCGGCGCTGGCCAGGGAAGCGGTCATGGAATCGGCGCTGGCCAGGGAAGCGGTCATGGAATCGGCGCTGGCCAGGGAAGCGGTCATGGAAGCGGCGTTGGAATGGGAAGCGGTCATGGAAGCGGCGCTGGCCAGGGAAGCGGTCATGGAAGCGGCGCTGGCCAGGGAAGCGGTCAGGGAAGCGGCGTTGGAATGGGAAGCGGTGCTGGCCAGGGAAGCGGCGCTGGAATGGGAGGTGGACGGGAAGCGGTGCGGGCCAGGGAAGCGGCGCTGGAATGGGAGGTGAATGGGAAGCGGACAAGGCCAGGGAAGCGGCGCGGGCCAGGGAAGCGGCGCTGGAATGGGAGGTGGAACGGGAAGCGGTGCGGGCCAGGGAAGCGGCGCTGGAATGGGAGGTGGAACGGGAAGCGGACAAGGCCAGGGAAGCGGTCATGGAAGCGGCGTTGGAATGGGAAGCGGTCAGGGAAGCGGCGTTGGAATGGGAAGCGGTGCTGGCCAGGGAAGCGGCGCTGGAATGGGAGGTGGAATGGGAAGCGGACAAGGCCAGGGAAGCGGCGCTGGCCAGGGAAGCGGCGCTGGAATGGGAGGTGAAACGGGAAGCGGACAAGGCCAGGGAAGCGGTCATGGAAGCGGCGCTGGCCAGGGAAGCGGTCATGGAAGCGGCGCTGGCCATGGAAGCGGCGCTGGCCAGGGAAGAGGTCATGGAAGCGGTGCTGGCCAGGGAAGCGGTTATGGTCAGGGAAGCGGTCAGGGATGTGGTCAAGGAAGTTGTCGACGATGTGGCCAAGGTCAATGATGTGCTCAGGGAAATGGTCATGGGAGTTTTGCATAATACTTTCTGGATATCTTTTCAATTCAGTGCTTTATTCATATGGCATGTTTTCCCTGTTTGTTCAAACGGTTTAGAAAGATTCTGTCTCTCCCCCACCTCCTCAAATAAAAATAATTGCTTGATTGAAGAGTTGGTGTTTTTGGTATCATTTGGCTGTTTTCTCACAACTGCTCTCTGGCATCAGTGCTTGAAGTTCCTCTCCCTGAGACCTGGACATTTAGCAAAGTATTAGCCATTTTTTAGCCAATTTAAAAGAACTGTTTTGTGTGTTTTAAATTTATTTTTGGCAAAGCTGAATTGGCTGCAGCCATTACTCCAGTCAGAAATCATTTTAATATGCCGATTTGGTGCTCTAGAAACATTTCATGAATGCTGAAAACAGTTTGTAGGGAGCAAGTAATACTTCCATGAGGCAATATATGCTAAAGACAGCATGTTCCTAGGAGACGTTGATTTCTTAAACACAGTTGTACTAATAAATATAGGAATAGTATAACAGGTGATGCAGGTCAAAAGCTTAGGACCAGTGTATTTAGAATTGGAATAAAGCTTGCCGTGTTTGGGAAATATACTGTTTAAATAAAGTAAAAGAGGCTATATTTAAAATGTTTCATGGTATATGCAGCTAAAAGTGTGTTAGAGATTTAATCTGGATATTGATTTATTCCTGCGATTTGTTTGCTGAATGGAAAAGGAGTCTATATTATCCATGTATTTTGTAATTGTGTTTACAAATGAATTTTTTTATTTTTTTGGGGTGGATGTGGAAAGTGTAATTAGAAGGAAAACATATTACATTCAAGTTAAATAATTTTGATATGTATGTAGTATTCAAATGAATGTAATAACTTTTCTTGTACATCTTTTTATTATTTTGGGAAGTTTCACATACAAGGTCAGGGTCCAAGCCAAATTTCATCCATTTTCTTCAGGAGACTTAAGGACTACTGCACCAGTTTGGAGAACATTGTTAATAAAAAAGAAAACAAGACTTGTAATATTTTTACGAATATACAGTTGTTGATTACTGAGTAAATGGTTTGCACACTCTTGTACATTACTGTTGTATATTTTGTTCTGGTTAATTTTAAGAAAAGAAGAAGAATTAGAAGAACCGGCACGCAGCGCTGCATGAAGTCGAACACACCTATTGGTACCACAACATGATCGCTGTACCACCTGACCACTGCAGATTCATTTTGCAGTTGATAGTGTCGCCATAGAAATGCACAATCCTCTCATAATTAGGCTAGCTTAATTATTATGACATGGCGTGAACGCAGCATTCAGCTCATCCAACCCCAATCAAACACACCTGAACAAGCTAATCAAGGCATTTCAGATTACTAGAAATCTACAGGCAGGTGAGTTTGATCAGGGTTGGAATTGACCTGTTCTCCTTGGATCTTTAAAACCCCATTTTACAGAGGTTGATATTGCAGCAACACGTATTCGTTTTAGTTTTGTGCACTTCGCTGTCCGCTTCTCCTGACGCACCAATTCAGCGCATTTTCCAGCAGAGATCACAGGCCGGGAGGATGACAGCTCGAGTGTATTTCTCGTTGATTGCTGTTTTATCGTGTCTGTTTGGATACTTGAGCATAACTCACGCTATTCAAAGACGAACCACAGGTGAGAAGATCTGTTGCTTTCATTACACAGCCTGAAGAAACGCAGAAATAAGTGACTCTCAGTCTTTGAAAGTAATTAACACAGTCTACGAATGAGTAGTAGGTTTTAAAACACTGATTTGAAGCGGACAAATGTCAAATTTGTATTTAGGTTTGAGACCCATTGCGAAACCCCTGATTTACAAATGCTGAAACCACACTACCTGGCCTCCCCTAATGATCCTCTTGAATTCTCTAGTGGACGGTTTCTGTCCGGCAAGGCTGACGGTCGTGCCGTCCCATCGAGGATGTTCTTCTGATGAAGACTGCCCTGGAGGACACAAATGCTGTCGATTTGACTGTGGGCCTGTTTGCGTACTGCCTGTTTTCAGTGAGTTTCAGTTAATAATGGATGCTAGGACTAAAAAATACCTCACGTAACGCATTGAATTCAATAAGTTTTGAGGCAGAGACTTTGCCTTCTGTTGTTCTCCTCTAAAGTAGGTTTGAATTAATCCCTTAGGATAGTTTTAAGCACAGGATGGCTTTACAAAATAAAGAGGAATAATGCTTCAAACAGTGGTTCTCAATTCCAGTCCTGGGGACCCCCTGCTCTGCACGTTTTGCATGTCTCCCTTATTTGATGATCAAACATGCAAAATGTGCAGCGCAAGGGGTCCCCAGGACTGGAATTGAGAACCACTGACTTGGAATATAATTCACTCTGTAGGTAAAACTTGCGTTGTATATTGAAGTAGCATACGGTCTATATCAGGGGTGGCGAACTCCGGTCCTGGAGAGGCGCAGCCCTGCAGAGTTCAGCTCCAACCCGAATTAAAACTCACCTGCCTGTAGCTTTCTAATAACCCTTCAGACCTTGATTAGGTTGTTCAGGGTTGAAGCAAAACTCTGCAGGGCTGCGAGTCCAGGACCGACGTTCGCCAGCCCTGGTCTATATGCACAAACTAAAGCTGACTATCTGTGTTCACGCAGTGAAGCTGGGTCAATGTCCCATACCGGAGATGATTCCACTGTGTGCTGAAAGCTGTTTCAATGATGGCCAGTGTCCTGGCACACAGAAATGTTGCCCAACCACCGGTGGCTTTGCATGCAGTGAACCACGTGGTCAGGGAAGAGGTCAGGCAAGTTGCCAGGGAAGAGGTATTGGCCAGGGAAGCGGACTGGGAAGTGGTATTGGCCAGGGAAGCGGTTATGGTCAGGGTTATGGCACTGGAATGGGAAGCGGCACTGGAATGGGAAGCGGACAGGGAAGTGGCGCTGGAATGGGAAGCGGACAGGGAAGCGGTTATGGTCAGGGTTATGGCGCTGGAATGGGAAGCGGACAGGGCCAGGGAAGCGGCGCTGGAATGGGAAGCGGCCAGGGAAGCGGCGCTGGAATGGGAAGCGGACAGGGAAGCGGTTATGGTCAGGGTTATGGCGCTGGAATGGGAAGCGGACAGGGCCAGGGAAGCGGCGCTGGAATGGGAAGCGGCGCTGGAATGGGAAGCGGACTGGGAAGTGGTATTGGCCAGGGAAGCGGTTATGGCACTGGAATGGGAAGCGGACAGGGCCAGGGAAGCGGCGCTGGAATGGGAAGCGGCGCTGGAATGGGAAGCGACAGGGAAGAGGGTTATGGTCAGGGTTATGGCGCTGGAATGGGAAGCGGCGCTGGAATGGGAAGCGGCGCTGGAATGGGAAGCGGCGCTGGAACTGGGAAGCGGCGCTGGAATGGGAAAGCGGACAGGGAAGCGGTTATGGCGCTGGAATGGGAAGGGCGCTGGAATGGGAAGCGGTGCGGGCCAGGGAAGCGGCGCTGGAATGGGAAGCGGTGCGGGCCAGGAAGCGGCGCTGGAATGGGAAGCGGTGCGGGCCAGGGAAGCGCTGGAATGGGAAGCGGTGCGGGCCTGGAAGCGGTGCGGGCCAGGGAAGCGGCGCTGGAATGGAAGCGGTGCGGGCCAGGGAAGCGGTGCGGGCCAAGGAAGCGGCGCTGGAATGGGAAGCGGTGCGGGCCAGGGAAGCGGCGCTGGAATGGGAAGCGGTGCGGGCCAGGGAAGCGGCGCTGGGGAAAGGTGCGGGCCGGGAAGCGGCGCTGGAATGGGAAGCGGTGCGGGCCAGGGAAGCGGCAGGGCTGGAATGGGAAGCGGTGCGGGCAGGGAAGCGGCGCTGGAATGGGAAGCAGCGGTGCGGGCCAGGGAAGCGGCGCTGGAATGGGAGGTGAAACGGAGGAAGCGGACAAGGCCAGGGAAGCGGCGCTGGAAGGGAGGTGGAACGGGAAGCGGACAAGGCCAGGGAAGCGGCGCTGGAACGGGAAGTGGACAGGGAAGCGGCGCTGGAATGGGAAGCGGTGGCGGGCCAGGGAAGCGGCGCTGGAATGGGAAGCAGCGCTGGAATGGGAAGCGGCGCGGGCCAGGGAAGTGGCGCTGGAATGGGAGTTGGAACGGGAAGCGGACAGGCCAGGGAAGCGGACAAGGCCAGGGAAGCGGACAAGGCCAGGGAAGCGGCGCTGGAACGGGAAGCGGCGCTGGAATGGGAAGCGGCGCTGGAACGGGAAGTGGACAGGGAAGCGGCGCTGGAAGGGGAAGCGGTGCGGGCCAGGGAAGCGGCGCTGGAATGGGAGGTGGAATGGGAAGCGGCGCTGGAATGGGAAGCGGCGCTGGAATGGGAAGCGGCGCGGGCCAGGGAAGCGGCGCTGGAATGGGAGTTGGAACGGGAAGCGACAAGGCCAGGGAAGCGGACAAGGCCAGGGAAGCGGACAAGGCCAGGGAAGCGGTCATGGAATCGGCGCTGGCCAGGGAAGCGGTCAGGGAAGCGGCGCTGGCCAGGGAAGCGGTAATGGAATCGGCGCTGGCCAGGGAAGCGGTCATGGAATCGGCGCTGGCCAGGGAAGCGGTCATGGAAGCGGCGTTGGAATGGGAAGCGGTCATGGAAGCGGCGCTGGCCAGGGAAGCGGTCATGGAAGCGGCGCTGGCCAGGGAAGCGGTCAGGGAAGCGGCGTTGGAATGGGAAGCGGTGCGGGCCAGGGAAGCGGCGCTGGAATGGGAGGTGGAATGGGAAGCGGACAAGGCCAGGGAAGCGGTGCGGGCCAGGGAAGCGGCGCTGGAATGGGAGGTGGAACGGGAAGCGGCGCGGGCCAGGGAAGCGGCGCTGGAATGGGAGGTGGAACGGGAAGCGGACAAGGCCAGGGAAGCGGCCAGGGAAGCGGTCATGGAAGCGGCGTTGGAATGGGAAGCGGTCAGGGAAGCGCGTTGGAATGGGAAGCGGTGCTGGCCAGGGAAGCGGCGCTGGAATGGGAGGTGGAATGGGAAGCGGACAAGGCCAGGGAAGCGGCGCGGGCCAGGGAAGCGGCGCTGGAATGGGAGGTGGAACGGGAAGCGGACAAGGCCAGGGAAGCGGTCATGGAAGCGGCGCTGGAATGGGAAGCGGCGCTGGAACGGGAAGTGGACAGGGAAGCGGCGCTGGAATGGGAAGCGGTGCGGGCCAGGGAAGCGGCGCTGGAATGGAGGTGGAATGGGAAGCGGCGCTGGAATGGGAAGCGGCGCTGGAATGGGAAGCGGCGCTGGAATGGGAGTTGGAACGGGAAGCGGACAAGGCCAGGAAGCGGACAAGGCCAGGGAAGCGGACAAGGCCAGGGAAGCGGTCATGGAATCGGCGCTGGTCAGGGAAGCGGCGCTGGCCAGGGAAGCGGTCATGGAATCGGCGCTGGCCAGGGAAGCGGTCATGGAATCGGCGCTGGCCAGGGAGCGGTCATGGATCGCGCTGGCCAGGGAAGCGGTCATGGAAGCGGCGTTGGAATGGGAAGCGTCATGGAAGCGGCGCTGGCCAGGGAAGCGGTCATGGAAGCGGCGCTGGCCAGGGAAGCGGTCAGGGGAAGCGGCGTTGGAATGGGAAGCGGTGCTGGCCAGGGAAGCGGCGCTGGAATGGGAGGTGGAATGGGAAGCGGCGCGGGCCAGGGAAGCGGCGCTGGAATGGGAGGTGGAACGGGAAGCGGTGCGGGCCAGGGAAGCGGCGCTGGAATGGGAGGTGGAACGGGAAGCGGACAAGGCCAGGGAAGCGGTCATGGAAGCGGCGTTGGAATGGGAAGCGGTCAGGGAAGCGGCGTTGGAATGGGAAGCGGTGCTGGCCAGGGAAGCGGCGCTGGAATGGGAGGTGGAATGGGAAGCGGACAAGGCCAGGGAAGCGGCGCGGGCCAGGGAAGCGGCGCTGGAATGGGAGGTGGAACGGGAAGCGGACAAGGCCAGGGAAGCGGTCATGGAAGCGGCGCTTCATGGAAGCGGCGCTGGCCAGGGAAGCGGTCATGGAAGCGGCGCTGGCCAGGGAAGCGGTCATGGAAGCGGCGCGGGCCAGGGAAGCAGTCATGGAAGTGGCGCTTGCCAGGGAAGCGGTTATGGTCAGGGAAGCGGTCAGGGATGTGGTCAAGGAAGTTGTCGACGATGTGGCCAAGGTCAATGATGTGCTCAGGGAAATGGTCATGGGAGTTTTGCATAATACTTTCTGGATATCTTTTCAATTCAGTGCTTTATTCATATGGCATGTTTTCCCTGTTTGTTCAAACGGTTTAGAAAGATTCTGTCTCTCCCCCACCTCCTCAAATAAAAATAATTGCTTGATTGAAGAGTTGGTGTTTTTGGTATCATTTGGCTGTTTTCTCACAACTGCTCTCTGGCATCAGTGCTTGAAGTTCCTCTCCCTGAGACCTGGACATTTAGCAAAGTATTAGCCATTTTTTAGCCAATTTAAAAGAACTGTTTTGTGTGTTTTAAATTTATTTTTGGCAAAGCTGAATTGGCTGCAGCCATTACTCCAGTCAGAAATCATTTTAATATGCCGATTTGGTGCTCTAGAAACATTTCATGAATGCTGAAAACAGTTTGTAGGGAGCAAGTAATACTTCCATGAGGCAATATATGCTAAAGACAGCATGTTCCTAGGAGACGTTGATTTCTTAAACACAGTTGTACTAATAAATATAGGAATAGTATAACAGGTGATGCAGGTCAAAAGCTTAGGACCAGTGTATTTAGAATTGGAATAAAGCTTGCCGTGTTTGGGAAATATACTGTTTAAATAAAGTAAAAGAGGCTATATTTAAAATGTTTCATGGTATATGCAGCTAAAAGTGTGTTAGAGATTTAATCTGGATATTGATTTATTCCTGCGATTTGTTTGCTGAATGGAAAAGGAGTCTATATTATCCATGTATTTTGTAATTGTGTTTACAAATGAATTTTTTTATTTTTTGGGGTGGATGTGGAAAGTGTAATTAGAAGGAAAACATATTACATTCAAGTTAAATAATTTTGATATGTATGTAGTATTCAAATGAATGTAATAACTTTTCTTGTACATCTTTTTATTATTTTGGGAAAGTTTCACATACAAGGTCAGGGTCCAAGCCAAATTTCATCCATTTTCTTCAGGAGACTTAAGGACTACTGCACCAGTTTGGAGAACATTGTTAATAAAAAAGAAAACAAGACTTGTAATATTTTTACGAATATACAGTTGTTGATTACTGAGTAAATGGTTTGCACACTCTTGTACATTACTGTTGTATATTTTGTTCTGGTTAATTTTAAGAAAAGAAGAAGAATTAGAAGAACCGGCACGCAGCGCTGCATGAAGTCGAACACACCTATTGGTACCACAACATGATCGCTGTACCACCTGACCACTGCAGATTCATTTTGCAGTTGATAGTGTCGCCATAGAAATGCACAATCCTCTCATAATTAGGCTAGCTTAATTATTATGACATGGCGTGAACGCAGCATTCAGCTCATCCAACCCCAATCAAACACACCTGAACAAGCTAATCAAGGCATTTCAGATTACTAGAAAGCTACAGGCAGGTGAGTTTGATCAGGGTTGGAATTGACCTGTTCTCCTTGGATCTTTAAAACCCCATTTTACAGAGGTTGATATTGCAGCAACACGTATTCGTTTTAGTTTTGTGCACTTCGCTGTCCGCTTCTCCTGACGCACCAATTCAGCGCATTTTCCAGCAGAGATCACAGGCCGGGAGGATGACAGCTCGAGTGTATTTCTCGTTGATTGCTGTTTATCGTGTCTGTTTGGATACTTGAGCATAACTCACGCTATTCAAAGACGAACCACAGGTGAGAAGATCTGTTGCTTTCATTACACAGCCTGAAGAAACGCAGAAATAAGTGACTCTCAGTCTTTGAAAGTAATTAACACAGTCTACGAATGAGTAGTAGGTTTTAAAACACTGATTTGAAGCGGACAAATATGTCAAATTTGTATTTAGGTTTGAGACCCATTGCGAAACCCCTGATTTACAAATGCTGAAACCACACTACCTGGCCTCCCCTAATGATCCTCTTGAATTCTCTAGTGGACGGTTTCTGTCCGGCAAGGCTGACGGTCGTGCCGTCCCATCGAGGATGTTCTTCTGATGAAGACTGCCCTGGAGGACACAAATGCTGTCGATTTGACTGTGGGCCTGTTTGCGTACTGCCTGTTTTCAGTGAGTTTCAGTTAATAATGGATGCTAGGACTAAAAAATACCTCACGTAACGCATTGAATTCAATAAGTTTTGAGGCAGAGACTTTGCCTTCTGTTGTTCTCCTCTAAAGTAGGTTTGAATTAATCCCTTAGGATAGTTTTAAGCACAGGATGGCTTTACAAAATAAAGAGGAATAATGCTTCAAACAGTGGTTCTCAATTCCAGTCCTGGGGACCCCCTGCTCTGCACGTTTTGCATGTCTCCCTTATTTGATGATCAAACATGCAAAATGTGCAGCGCAAGGGGTCCCCAGGACTGGAATTGAGAACCACTGACTTGGAATATAATTCACTCTGTAGGTAAAACTTGCGTTGTATATTGAAGTAGCATACGGTCTATATCAGGGGTGGCGAACTCCGGTCCTGGAGAGGCGCAGCCCTGCAGAGTTCAGCTCCAACCCGAATTAAAACTCACCTGCCTGTAGCTTTCTAATAACCCTTCAGACCTTGATTAGGTTGTTCAGGGTTGAAGCAAAACTCTGCAGGGCTGCGAGTCCAGGACCGACGTTCGCCAGCCCTGGTCTATATGCACAAACTAAAGCTGACTATCTGTGTTCACGCAGTGAAGCTGGGTCAATGTCCCATACCGGAGATGATTCCACTGTGTGCTGAAAGCTGTTTCAATGATGGCCAGTGTCCTGGCACACAGAAATGTTGCCCAACCACCGGTGGCTTTGCATGCAGTGAACCACGTGGTCAGGGAAGAGGTCAGGCAAGTTGCCAGGGAAGAGGTATTGGCCAGGGAAGCGGACTGGGAAGTGGTATTGGCCAGGGAAGCGGTTATGGTCAGGGTTATGGCACTGGAATGGGAAGCGGCACTGGAATGGGAAGCGGACAGGGAAGTGGCGCTGGAATGGGAAGCGGACAGGGAAGCGGTTATGGTCAGGGTTATGGCGCTGGAATGGGAAGCGGACAGGGCCAGGGAAGCGGCGCTGGAATGGGAAGCGGCCAGGGAAGCGGCGCTGGAATGGAAGCGGACAGGGAAGCGGTTATGGTCAGGGTTATGGCGCTGGAATGGGAAGCGGACAGGGCCAGGGAAGCGGCGCTGGAATGGAAGCGGCGCTGGAATGGGAAGCGGACTGGGAAGTGGTATTGGCCAGGGAAGCGGTTATGGCACTGGAATGGGAAGCGGACAGGGCCAGGGAAGCGGCGCTGGAATGGGAAGCGGCGCTGGAATGGGAAGCGGACAGGGAAGCGGTTATGGTCAGGGTTATGGCGCTGGAATGGGAAGCGGCGCTGGAATGGGAAGCGGCGCTGGAATGGGAAGCGGCGCTGGAATGGGAAGCGGACAGGGAAGCGGTTATGGCGCTGGAATGGGAAGCGGCGCTGGAATGGGAAGCGGTGCGGGCCAGGGAAGCGGCGCTGGAATGGGAAGCGGTGCGGGCCAGGGAAGCGGCGCTGGAATGGGAAGCGGTGCGGGCCAGGGAAGCGGCGCTGGAATGGGAAGCGGTGCGGGCCTGGGAAGCGGTGCGGGCCAGGGAAGCGGCGCTGGAATGGGAAGCGGTGCGGGCCAGGGAAGCGGTGCGGGCCAAGGAAGCGGCGCTGGAATGGGAAGCGGTGCGGGCCAGGGAAGCGGCGCTGGAATGGGAAGCGGTGCGGGCCAGGGAAGCGGCGCTGGAATGGGAAGCGGTGCGGGCCAGGGAAGCGGCGCTGGAATGGGAAGCGGTGCGGGCCAGGGAAGCGGCGCTGGAATGGGAGGTGGAACGGGAAGCGGACAAGGCCAGGGAAGCGGCGCTGGAATGGGAGGTGGAACGGGAAGCGGACAAGGCCAGGGAAGCGGCGCTGGAACGGGAAGTGGACAGGGAAGCGGCGCTGGAATGGGAAGCGGTGCGGGCCAGGGAAGCGGCGCTGGAATGGGAAGCAGCGCTGGAATGGGAAGCGGCGCGGGCCAGTGAATCGGCGCTGGAATGGGAGGTGGAACGGGAAGCGGACAAGGCCAGGGAAGCGGACAAGGCCAGGGAAGCGGACAAGGCCAGGGAAGCGGACAAGGCCAGGGAAGCGGACAAGGCCAGGGAAGCGGCGCTGGAACGGGAAGCGGCGCTGGAATGGGAAGCGGCGCTGGAACGGGAAGTGGACAGGGAAGCGGCGCTGGAATGGGAAGCGGTGCGGGCCAGGGAAGCGGCGCTGGAATGGGAGGTGGAATGGGAAGCGGCGCTGGAATGGGAAGCGGCGCTGGAATGGGAGTTGGAACGGGAAGCGGACAAGGCCAGGGGAAGCGGACAAGGCCAGGGAAGCGGACAAGGCCAGGGAAGCGGACAAGGCCAGGGAAGCGGTCATGGAATCGGCGCTGGCCAGGGAAGCGGTCAGGGAAGCGGCGCTGGCCAGGGAAGCGGTAATGGAATCGGCGCTGGCCAGGGAAGCGGTCATGGAATCGGCGCTGGCCAGGGAAGCGGTCATGGAAGCGGCGTTGGAATGGGAAGCGGTCATGGAAGCGGCGCTGGCCAGGGAAGCGGTCATGGAAGCGGCGCTGGCCAGGGAAGCTGTCAGGGAAGCGGCGTTGGAATGGGAAGCGGTGCTGGCCAGGGAAGCGGCGCTGGAATGGGAGGTGGAATGGGAAGCGGACAAGGCCAGGGAAGCGGTGCGGGCCAGGGAAGCGGCGCTGGAATGGGAGGTGGAACGGGAAGCGGCGCGGGCCAGGGAAGCGGCGCTGGAATGGGAGGTGGAACGGGAAGCGGACAAGGCCAGGGAAGCGGCCAGGGAAGCGGTCATGGAAGCGGCGTTGGAATGGGAAGCGGTCAGGGAAGCGGCGTTGGAATGGGAAGCGGTGCTGGCCAGGGAAGCGGCGCTGGAATGGGAGGTGGAATGGGAAGCGGACAAGGCCAGGGAAGCGGCGCGGGCCAGGGAAGCGGCGCTGGAATGGGAGGTGGAACGGGAAGCGGACAAGGCCAGGGAAGCGGTCATGGGAAGCGGCGCTGGAATGGGAAGCGGCGCTGGAACGGGAAGTGGACAGGGAAGCGGCGCTGGAATGGGAAGCGGTGCGGGCCAGGGAAGCGGCGCTGGAATGGGAGGTGGAATGGGAAGCGGCGCTGGAATGGGAAGCGGCGCTGGAATGGGAAGCGGCGCTGGAATGGGAGTTGGAACGGGAAGCGGACAAGGCCAGGGAAGCGGACAAGGCCAGGGAAGCGGACAAGGCCAGGGAAGCGGTCATGGAATCGGCGCTGGTCAGGGAAGCCGGTCATGGAATCGGCGCTGGCCAGGGAAGCGGTCCATGGAATCGGCGCTGGCCAGGGAAGCGGTCATGGAATCGGCGCTGGCCAGGAAGCGGTCAGGAATCGGCGCTGGCCAGGGAAGCGTCATGGAAGCGGCGTTGGAATGGGAAGCGGTCATGGAAGCGGCGCTGGCCAGGGAAGCGGTCATGGAAGCGGCGCTGGCCAGGGAAGCGGTCAGGGAAGCGGCGTTGGAATGGGAAGCGGTGCTGGCCAGGGAAGCGGCGCTGGAATGGGAGGTGGAATGGGAAGCGGCGCGGGCCAGGGAAGCGGCGCTGGAATGGGAGGTGGAACGGGAAGCGGTGCGGGCCAGGGAAGCGGCGCTGGAATGGGAGGTGGAACGGGAAGCGGACAAGGCCAGGGAAGCGGTCATGGAAGCGGCGTTGGAATGGGAAGCGGTCAGGGAAGCGGCGTTGGAATGGGAAGCGGTGCTGGCCAGGGAAGCGGCGCTGGAATGGGAGGTGGAATGGGAAGCGGACAAGGCCAGGGAAGCGGCGCGGGCCAGGGAAGCGGCGCTGGAATGGGGAGGTGGAACGGGAAGCGGACAAGGCCAGGGAAGCGGTCATGGAAGCGGCGTTGGAATGGGAAGCGGTCATGGAAGCGGCGCTGGCCAGGGAAGCGGTCATGGAAGCGGCGCTGGCCAGGGAAGCGGTCATGGAAGCGGCGCGGGCCAGGGAAGCAGTCATGGAAGTGGCGCTTGCCAGGGAAGCGGTTATGGTCAGGGAAGCGGTCAGGGATGTGGTCAAGGAAGTTGTCGACGATGTGGCCAAGGTCAATGATGTGCTCAGGGAAATGGTCATGGGAGTTTTGCATAATACTTTCTGGATATCTTTTCAATTCAGTGCTTTATTCATATGGCATGTTTTCCCTGTTTGTTCAAACGGTTTAGAAAGATTCTGTCTCTCCCCCACCTCCTCAAATAAAAATAATTGCTTGATTGAAGAGTTGGTGTTTTTGGTATCATTTGGCTGTTTTCTCACAACTGCTCTCTGGCATCAGTGCTTGAAGTTCCTCTCCCTGAGACCTGGACATTTAGCAAAGTATTAGCCATTTTTTAGCCAATTTAAAAGAACTGTTTTGTGTGTTTTAAATTTATTTTTGGCAAAGCTGAATTGGCTGCAGCCATTACTCCAGTCAGAAATCATTTTAATATGCCGATTTGGTGCTCTAGAAACATTTCATGAATGCTGAAAACAGTTTGTAGGGAGCAAGTAATACTTCCATGAGGCAATATATGCTAAAGACAGCATGTTCCTAGGAGACGTTGATTTCTTAAACACAGTTGTACTAATAAATATAGGAATAGTATAACAGGTGATGCAGGTCAAAAGCTTAGGACCAGTGTATTTAGAATTGGAATAAAGCTTGCCGTGTTTGGGAAATATACTGTTTAAATAAAGTAAAAGAGGCTATATTTAAAATGTTTCATGGTATATGCAGCTAAAAGTGTGTTAGAGATTTAATCTGGATATTGATTTATTCCTGCGATTTGTTTGCTGAATGGAAAAGGAGTCTATATTATCCATGTATTTTGTAATTGTGTTTACAAATGAATTTTTTTATTTTTTTGGGGTGGATGTGGAAAGTGTAATTAGAAGGAAAACATATTACATTCAAGTTAAATATTTTGATATGTATGTAGTATTCAAATGAATGTAATAACTTTTCTTGTACATCTTTTTATTATTTTGGGAAAGTTTCACATACAAGGTCAGGGTCCAAGCCAAATTTCATCCATTTTCTTCAGGAGACTTAAGGACTACTGCACCAGTTTGGAGAACATTGTTAATAAAAAAGAAAACAAGACTTGTAATATTTTTACGAATATACAGTTGTTGATTACTGAGTAAATGGTTTGCACACTCTTGTACATTACTGTTGTATATTTTGTTCTGGTTAATTTTAAGAAAAGAAGAAGAATTAGAAGAACCGGCACGCAGCGCTGCATGAAGTCGAACACACCTATTGGTACCACAACATGATCGCTGTACCACCTGACCACTGCAGATTCATTTTGCAGTTGATAGTGTCGCCATAGAAATGCACAATCCTCTCATAATTAGGCTAGCTTAATTATTATGACATGGCGTGAACGCAGCATTCAGCTCATCCAACCCCAATCAAACACACCTGAACAAGCTAATCAAGGCATTTCAGATTACTAGAAAGCTACAGGCAGGTGAGTTTGATCAGGGTTGGAATTGACCTGTTCTCCTTGGATCTTTAAAACCCCATTTTACAGAGGTTGATATTGCAGCAACACGTATTCGTTTTAGTTTTGTGCACTTCGCTGTCCGCTTCTCCTGACGCACCAATTCAGCGCATTTTCCAGCAGAGATCACAGGCCGGGAGGATGACAGCTCGAGTGTATTTCTCGTTGATTGCTGTTTTATCGTGTCTGTTTGGATACTTGAGCATAACTCACGCTATTCAAAGACGAACCACAGGTGAGAAGATCTGTTGCTTTCATTACACAGCCTGAAGAAACGCAGAAATAAGTGACTCTCAGTCTTTGAAAGTAATTAACACAGTCTACGAATGAGTAGTAGGTTTTAAAACACTGATTTGAAGCGGACAAATATGTCAAATTTGTATTTAGGTTTGAGACCCATTGCGAAACCCCTGATTTACAAATGCTGAAACCACACTACCTGGCCTCCCCTAATGATCCTCTTGAATTCTCTAGTGGACGGTTTCTGTCCGGCAAGGCTGACGGTCGTGCCGTCCCATCGAGGATGTTCTTCTGATGAAGACTGCCCTGGAGGACACAAATGCTGTCGATTTGACTGTGGGCCTGTTTGCGTACTGCCTGTTTTCAGTGAGTTTCAGTTAATAATGGATGCTAGGACTAAAAAATACCTCACGTAACGCATTGAATTCAATAAGTTTTGAGGCAGAGACTTTGCCTTCTGTTGTTCTCCTCTAAAGTAGGTTTGAATTAATCCCTTAGGATAGTTTTAAGCACAGGATGGCTTTACAAAATAAAGAGGAATAATGCTTCAAACAGTGGTTCTCAATTCCAGTCCTGGGGACCCCCTGCTCTGCACGTTTTGCATGTCTCCCTTATTTGATGATCAAACATGCAAAATGTGCAGCGCAAGGGGTCCCCAGGACTGGAATTGAGAACCACTGACTTGGAATATAATTCACTCTGTAGGTAAAACTTGCGTTGTATATTGAAGTAGCATACGGTCTATATCAGGGGTGGCGAACTCCGGTCCTGGAGAGGCGCAGCCCTGCAGAGTTCAGCTCCAACCCGAATTAAAACTCACCTGCCTGTAGCTTTCTAATAACCCTTCAGACCTTGATTAGGTTGTTCAGGGTTGAAGCAAAACTCTGCAGGGCTGCGAGTCCAGGACCGACGTTCGCCAGCCCTGGTCTATATGCACAAACTAAAGCTGACTATCTGTGTTCACGCAGTGAAGCTGGGTCAATGTCCCATACCGGAGATGATTCCACTGTGTGCTGAAAGCTGTTTCAATGATGGCCAGTGTCCTGGCACACAGAAATGTTGCCCAACCACCGGTGGCTTTGCATGCAGTGAACCACGTGGTCAGGGAAGAGGTCAGGCAAGTTGCCAGGGAAGAGGTATTGGCCAGGGAAGCGGACTGGGAAGTGGTATTGGCCAGGGAAGCGGTTATGGTCAGGGTTATGGCACTGGAATGGGAAGCGGCACTGGAATGGGAAGCGGACAGGGAAGTGGCGCTGGAATGGGAAGCGGACAGGGAAGCGGTTATGGTCAGGGTTATGGCGCTGGAATGGGAAGCGGACAGGGCCAGGGAAGCGGTGCTGGAATGGGAAGCGGCCAGGGAAGCGGCGCTGGAATGGGAAGCGGCCAGGGAAGCGGTTATGGTCAGGGTTATGGCGCTGGAATGGGAAGCGGACAGGGCCAGGGAAGCGGCGCTGGAATGGGAAGCGGACAGGGAAGCGGTTATGGTCAGGGTTATGGCGCTGGAATGGGAAGCGGCGCTGGAATGGGAAGCGGACAGGGAAGCGGTTATGGCGCTGGAATGGGAAGCGGCGCTGGAATGGGAAGCGGCACTGGAATGGGAAGCGGACAGGGAAGCGGTTATGGCGCTGGAATGGGAAGCGGCGCTGGAATGGGAAGCGGCGCTGGAATGGGAAGCGGACAGGGAAGCGGTTATGGTCAGGGTTATGGCGCTGGAATGGGAAGCGGCGCTGGAATGGGAAGCGGCGCTGGAATGGGAAGCGGCGCTGGAATGGGAAGCGGTGCGGGCCAGGGAAGCGGCGCTGGAATGGGAAGCGGTGCGGGCCAGGGAAGCGGCGCTGGAATGGGAAGCGGTGCGGGCCAGGGAAGCGGCGCTGGAATGGGAGTTGGAACGGGAAGCGGACAAGGCCAGGGAAGCGGACAAGGCCAGGGAAGCGGCGCTGGAACGGGAAGCGGCGCTGGAATGGGAAGCGGCGCTGGAACGGGAAGTGGACAGGGAAGCGGCGCTGGAATGGGAAGCGGTGCGGGCCAGGGAAGCGGCGCTGGAATGGGAGGTGGAATGGGAAGCGGCGCTGGAATGGGAAGCGGCGCGGGCCAGGGAAGCGGCGCTGGAATGGGAGTTGGAACGGGAAGCGGACAAGGCCAGGGAAGCGGACAAGGCCAGGGAAGCGGACAAGGCCAGGGAAGCGGACAAGGCCAGGGAAGCGGACAAGGCCAGGGAAGCGGTCATGGAATCGGCGCTGGCCAGGGAAGCGGTCAGGGAATCGGCGCTGGCCAGGGAAGCGGTAATGGAATCGGCGCTGGCCAGGGAAGCGGTCATGGAATCGGCGCTGGCCAGGGAAGCGGTCATGGAAGCGGCGTTGGAATGGGAAGCGGTCATGGAAGCGGTCAGGGAAGCGGCGTTGGAATGGGAAGCGGTGCTGGCCAGGGAAGCGGCGCTGGAATGGGAGGTGGAATGGGAAGCGGACAAGGCCAGGGAAGCGGTGCGGGCCAGGGAAGCGGCGCTGGAATGGGAGGTGGAACGGGAAGCGGCGCGGGCCAGGGAAGCGGCGCTGGAATGGGAGGTGGAACGGGAAGCGGACAAGGCCAGGGAAGCGGCCAGGGAAGCGGTCATGGAAGCGGCGTTGGAATGGGAAGCGGTCAGGGAAGCGGCGTTGGAATGGGAAGCGGTGCTGGCCAGGGAAGCGGCGCTGGAATGGGAGGTGGAATGGGAAGCGGACAAGGCCAGGGAAGCGGCGCGGGCCAGGGAAGCGGCGCTGGAATGGAGGTGGAACGGGAAGCGGACAAGGCCAGGGAAGCGGTCATGGAAGCGGCGCTGGAATGGGAAGCGGCGCTGGAACGGGAAGTGGACAGGGAAGCGGCGCTGGAATGGGAAGCGGTGCGGGCCAGGGAAGCGGCGCTGGAATGGGAGGGTGAATGGGAAGCGGCGCTGGAATGGGAAGCGGCGCTGGAATGGGAAGCGGCGCTGGAATGGGAGTTGGAACGGGAAAGCGGACAAGGCCAGGGAAGCGGACAAGGCCAGGGAAGCGGTCATGGAATCGGCGCTGGTCAGGGAAGCGGCGCTGGCCAGGGAAGCGGTCATGGAATCGGCGCTGGCCAGGGAAGCGGTCATGGAATCGGCGCTGGCCAGGGAAGCGGTCATGGAAGCGGCGTTGGAATGGGAAGCGGTCATGGAAGCGGCGCTGGCCAGGGAAGCGGTCATGGAAGCGGCGCTGGCCAGGGAAGCGGTCAGGGAAGCGGCGTTGGAATGGGAAGCGGTGCTGGCCAGGGAAGCGGCGCTGGAATGGGAGGTGGAATGGGAAGCGGCGCGGGCCAGGGAAGCGGCGCTGGAATGGGAGGTGGAACGGGAAGCGGTGCGGGCCAGGGAAGCGGCGCTGGAATGGGAGGTGGAACGGGAAGCGGACAAGGCCAGGGAAGCGGTCATGGAAGCGGCGTTGGAATGGGAAGCGGTCAGGGAAGCGGCGTTGGAATGGGAAGCGGTGCTGGCCAGGGAAGCGGCGCTGGAATGGGAGGTGGAATGGGAAGCGGACAAGGCCAGGGAAGCGGCGCGGGCCAGGGAAGCGGCGCTGGAATGGGAGGTGGAACGGGAAGCGGACAAGGCCAGGGAAGCGGTCATGGAAGCGGCGCTGGCCAGGGAAGCGGTCATGGAAGCGGCGCTGGCCAGGGAAGCGGTCATGGAAGCGGCGCTGGCCAGGGAAGCGGTCATGGAAGCGGCGCTGGCCAGGGAAGCGGTCATGGAAGCGGCGCTGGCCAGGGAAGAGGTCATGGAAGCGGCGCTGGCCAGGGAAGCGGTTATGGTCAGGGAAGCGGTCAGGGATGTGGTCAAGGAAGTTGTCGACGATGTGGCCAAGGTCAATGATGTGCTCAGGGAAATGGTCATGGGAGTTTTGCATAATACTTTCTGGATATCTTTTCAATTCAGTGCTTTATTCATATGGCATGTTTTCCCTGTTTGTTCAAACGGTTTAGAAAGATTCTGTCTCTCCCCCCACCTCCTCAAATAAAAATAATTGCTTGATTGAAGAGTTGGTGTTTTTGGTATCATTTGGCTGTTTTCTCACAACTGCTCTCTGGCATCAGTGCTTGAAGTTCCTCTCCCTGAGACCTGGACATTTAGCAAAGTATTAGCCATTTTTTAGCCAATTTAAAAGAACTGTTTTGTGTGTTTTAAATTTATTTTTGGCAAAGCTGAATTGGCTGCAGCCATTACTCCAGTCAGAAATCATTTTAATATGCCGATTTGGTGCTCTAGAAACATTTCATGAATGCTGAAAACAGTTTGTAGGGAGCAAGTAATACTTCCATGAGGCAATATATGCTAAAGACAGCATGTTCCTAGGAGACGTTGATTTCTTAAACACAGTTGTACTAATAAATATAGGAATAGTATAACAGGTGATGCAGGTCAAAAGCTTAGGACCAGTGTATTTAGAATTGGAATAAAGCTTGCCGTGTTTGGGAAATATACTGTTTAAATAAAGTAAAAGAGGCTATATTTAAAATGTTTCATGGTATATGCAGCTAAAAGTGTGTTAGAGATTTAATCTGGATATTGATTTATTCCTGCGATTTGTTTGCTGAATGGAAAAGGAGTCTATATTATCCATGTATTTTGTAATTGTGTTTACAAATGAATTTTTTTATTTTTTGGGGTGGATGTGGAAAGTGTAATTAGAAGGAAAACATATTACATTCAAGTTAAATAATTTTGATATGTATGTAGTATTCAAATGAATGTAATAACTTTTCTTGTACATCTTTTTATTATTTTGGGAAAGTTTCACATACAAGGTCAGGGTCCAAGCCAAATTTCATCCATTTTCTTCAGGAGACTTAAGGACTACTGCACCAGTTTGGAGAACATTGTTAATAAAAAAGAAAACAAGACTTGTAATATTTTTACGAATATACAGTTGTTGATTACTGAGTAAATGGTTTGCACACTCTTGTACATTACTGTTGTATATTTTGTTCTGGTTAATTTTAAGAAAAGAAGAAGAATTAGAAGAACCGGCACGCAGCGCTGCATGAAGTCGAACACACCTATTGGTACCACAACATGATCGCTGTACCACCTGACCACTGCAGATTCATTTTGCAGTTGATAGTGTCGCCATAGAAATGCACAATCCTCTCATAATTAGGCTAGCTTAATTATTATGACATGGCGTGAACGCAGCATTCAGCTCATCCAACCCCAATCAAACACACCTGAACAAGCTAATCAAGGCATTTCAGATTACTAGAAAGCTACAGGCAGGTGAGTTTGATCAGGGTTGGAATTGACCTGTTCTCCTTGGATCTTTAAAACCCCATTTTACAGAGGTTGATATTGCAGCAACACGTATTCGTTTTAGTTTTGTGCACTTCGCTGTCCGCTTCTCCTGACGCACCAATTCAGCGCATTTTCCAGCAGAGATCACAGGCCGGGAGGATGACAGCTCGAATGTATTTCTCGTTGATTGCTGTTTTATCGTGTCTGTTTGGATACTTGAGCATAACTCACGCTATTCAAAGACGAACCACAGGTGAGAAGATCTGTTGCTTTCATTACACAGCCTGAAGAAACGCAGAAATAAGTGACTCTCAGTCTTTGAAAGTAATTAACACAGTCTACGAATGAGTAGTAGGTTTTAAAACACTGATTTGAAGCGGACAAATATGTCAAATTTGTATTTAGGTTTGAGACCCATTGCGAAACCCCTGATTTACAAATGCTGAAACCACACTACCTGGCCTCCCCTAATGATCCTCTTGAATTCTCTAGTGGACGGTTTCTGTCCGGCAAGGCTGACGGTCGTGCCGTCCCATCGAGGATGTTCTTCTGATGAAGACTGCCCTGGAGGACACAAATGCTGTCGATTTGACTGTGGGCCTGTTTGCGTACTGCCTGTTTTCAGTGAGTTTCAGTTAATAATGGATGCTAGGACTAAAAAATACCTCACGTAACGCATTGAATTCAATAAGTTTTGAGGCAGAGACTTTGCCTTCTGTTGTTCTCCTCTAAAGTAGGTTTGAATTAATCCCTTAGGATAGTTTTAAGCACAGGATGGCTTTACAAAATAAGAGGAATAATGCTTCAAACAGTGGTTCTCAATTCCAGTCCTGGGGACCCCCTGCTCTGCACGTTTTGCATGTCTCCCTTATTTGATGATCAAACATGCAAAATGTGCAGCGCAAGGGGTCCCCAGGACTGGAATTGAGAACCACTGACTTGGAATATAATTCACTCTGTAGGTAAAACTTGCGTTGTATATTGAAGTAGCATACGGTCTATATCAGGGGTGGCGAACTCCGGTCCTGGAGAGGCGCAGCCCTGCAGAGTTCAGCTCCAACCCGAATTAAAACTCACCTGCCTGTAGCTTTCTAATAACCCTTCAGACCTTGATTAGGTTGTTCAGGGTTGAAGCAAAACTCTGCAGGGCTGCGAGTCCAGGACCGACGTTCGCCAGCCCTGGTCTATATGCACAAACTAAAGCTGACTATCTGTGTTCACGCAGTGAAGCTGGGTCAATGTCCCATACCGGAGATGATTCCACTGTGTGCTGAAAGCTGTTTCAATGATGGCCAGTGTCCTGGCACACAGAAATGTTGCCCAACCACCGGTGGCTTTGCATGCAGTGAACCACGTGGTCAGGGAAGAGGTCAGGCAAGTTGCCAGGGAAGAGGTATTGGCCAGGGAAGCGGACTGGGAAGTGGTATTGGCCAGGGAAGCGGTTATGGTCAGGGTTATGGCACTGGAATGGGAAGCGGCACTGGAATGGGAAGCGGACAGGGAAGTGGCGCTGGAATGGGAAGCGGACAGGGAAGCGGTTATGGTCAGGGTTATGGCGCTGGAATGGGAAGCGGACAGGGCCAGGGAAGCGGCGCTGGAATGGGAAGCGGCCAGGGAAGCGGCGCTGGAATGGGAAGCGGCCAGGGAAGCGGTTATGGTCAGGGTTATGGCGCTGGAATGGGAAGCGGACAGGGCCAGGGAAGCGGCGCTGGAATGGGAAGCGGACAGGGAAGCGGTTATGGTCAGGGTTATGGCGCTGGAATGGGAAGCGGCGCTGGAATGGGAAGCGGACAGGGAAGCGGTTATGGCGCTGGAATGGGAAGCGGCGCTGGAATGGGAAGCGGCACTGGAATGGGAAGCGGACAGGGAAGCGGTTATGGCGCTGGAATGGGAAGCGGCGCTGGAATGGGAAGCGGCGCTGGAATGGGAAGCGGACAGGGAAGCGGTTATGGTCAGGGTTATGGCGCTGGAATGGGAAGCGGCGCTGGAATGGGAAGCGGCGCTGGAATGGGAAGCGGCGCTGGAATGGGAAGCGGCGCTGGAATGGGAAGCGGACAGGGAAGCGGTTATGGCGCTGGAATGGGAAGCGGCGCTGGAATGGGAAGCGGTGCGGGCCAGGGAAGCGGCGCTGGAATGGGAAGCGGTGCGGGCCAGGGAAGCGGCGCTGGAATGGGAAGCGGTGCGGGCCAGGGAAGCGGCGCTGGAATGGGAAGCGGTGCGGGCCAGGTAAGCGGCGCTGGAATGGGAAGCGGTGCGGGCCAGGGAAGCGGCGCTGGAATGGGAGGTGGAACGGGAAGCGGACAAGGCCAGGGAAGCGGCGCTGGAATGGGAGGTGGAACGGGAAGCGGACAAGGCCAGGGAAGCGGCGCTGGAATGGGAGCTGGAACGGGAAGCGGACAAGGCCAGGGAAGCGGCGCTGGAATGGGAGGTGGAACGGGAAGTGGACAAGGCCAGGGAAGCGGCGCTGGAATGGGAAGCGGTGCGGGCCAGGGAAGCGGCGGTGGAATGGTAGGTGGAACGGGAAGCGGACAAGGCCAGGGAAGCAGCGCTGGAATGGGAGCTGGAATGGGAAGCGGCGCTGGAATGGGAAGCTGGAATGGGAAGCGGCGCTGGAATGGGAAGCGGTGCGGGCCAGGGAAGCGGCACTGGAATGGGAAGCGGTGCGGGCCAGGGAAGCGGCACTGGAATGGGAAGCGGTGCGGGCCAGGGAAGCGGTGCGGGCCAGGGAAGCGGCGCTGGAATGGGAAGCGGTGCGGGCCAGGGAAGCGGCGCTGGAATGGGAAGCGGTGCGGGCCAGGGAAGCGGCGCTGGAATGGGAAGCGGTGCGGGCCAGGGAAGCGGCGCTGGAATGGGAAGCGGTGCGGGCCAGGGAAGCGGCGCTGGAATGGGAAGCGGTGCGGGCCAGGGAAGCGGCGCTGGAATGGGAAGCGGTGCGGGCCAGGGAAGCGGCGCTGGAATGGGAAGCGGTGCGGGCCAGGGAAGCGGCGCTGGAATGGGAAGCGGTGCGGGCCAGGTAAGCGGCGCTGGAATGGGAAGCGGTGCGGGCCAGGTAAGCGGCGCTGGAATGGGAAGCGGTGCGGGCCAGGGAAGCGGCGCTGGAATGGGAGGTGGAACGGGAAGCGGACAATGCCAGGGAAGCGGCGCTGGAATGGGAGCTGGAACGGGAAGCGGACAAGGCCAGGGAAGCGGCGCTGGAATGGGAGGTGGAACGGGAAGTGGACAAGGCCAGGGAAGCGGCGCTGGAATGGGAAGCGGTGCGGGCCAGGGAAGCGGCGGTGGAATGGGAGGTGGAACGGGAAGCGGACAAGGCCAGGGAAGCAGCGCTGGAATGGGAAGCGGCGCGGGCCAGGGAAGCGGCGCTGGAATGGGAAGCGGCGCGGGCCAGGGAAGCGGCGCTGGAATGGGAGGTGGAATGGGAAGCGGCGCTGGAATGGGAAGCGGCGCGGGCCAGGGAAGCGGCGCTGGAATGGGAAGCGGCGCGGGCCAGGGAAGGGGCGCTGGAATGGGAATGGGAGGTGGAACGGGCCAGGGAAGCGGCGCTGGAATGGGAGTTGGAACGGGAAGCGGACAAGGCCAGGGAAGCGGTGCGGGCCAGGGAAGCGGTGCGGGCCAGGGAAGCGGCGCTGGAATGGGAAGCGGCGCTGGAATGGGAAGCGGTGTGGGCCAGGGAAGCGGCGCTGGAATGGGAGTTGGAACGGGAAGCGGACAAGGCCAGGGAAGCGGTGCGGGCCAGGGAAGCGGTGAGGGCCAGGGAAGCGGCGCTGGAATGGGAAGCGGCGCTGGAATGGGAAGCGGTGCGGGCCAGGGAAGCGGCGCTGGAATGGGAAGCGGCGCTGGAATGGGAAGCGGACAGGGAAGCGGTTATGGTCAGGGTTATGGCGCTGGAATGGGAAGCGGCGCTGGAATGGGAAGCGGACAGGGAAGCGGTTATGGCGCTGGAATGGGAAGCGGCTCTGGAATGGGAAGCGGCACTGGAATGGGAAGCGGACAGGGAAGCGGTTATGGCGCTGGAATGGGAAGCGGCGCTGGAATGGGAAGCGGCGCTGGAATGGGAAGCGGACAGGGAAGCGGTTATGGTCAGGGTTATGGCGCTGGAATGGGAAGCGGCGCTGGAATGGGAAGCGGCGCTGGAATGGGAAGCGGCGCTGGAATGGGAAGCGGCGCTGGAATGGGAAGCGGACAGGGAAGCGGTTATGGCGCTGGAATGGGAAGCGGCGCTGGAATGGGAAGCGGTGCGGGCCAGGGAAGCGGCGCTGGAATGGGAAGCGGTGCGGGCCAGGGAAGCGGCGCTGGAATGGGAAGCGGTGCGGGCCAGGGAAGCGGCGCTGGAATGGGAAGCGGTGCGGGCCAGGTAAGCGGCGCTGGAATGGGAAGCGGTGCGGGCCAGGGAAGCGGCGCTGGAATGGGAGGTGGAACGGGAAGCGGACAAGGCCAGGAAGCGGCGCTGGAATGGGAGGTGGAACGGGAAGCGGACAAGGCCAGGGAAGCGGCGCTGGAATGGGAGCTGGAACGGGAAGCGGACAAGGCCAGGGAAGCGGCGCTGGAATGGGAGGTGGAACGGGAAGTGGACAAGGCCAGGGAAGCGGCGCTGGAATGGGAAGCGGTGCGGGCCAGGGAAGCGGCGGTGGGAATGGGAGGTGGAACGGGAAGCGGACAAGGCCAGGGAAGCAGCGCTGGAATGGGAGCTGGAATGGAAGCGGCGCTGGAATGGGAAGCGGTGCGGGCCAGGGAAGCGGCACTGGAATGGGAAGCGGTGCGGGCCAGGGAAGCGGCACTGGAATGGGAAGCGTGCGGGCCAGGGAAGCGGCACTGGAATGGGAAGCGGTGCGGGCCAGGGAAGCGGCGCGTGGAATGGGAAGCGGTGCGGGCCAGGGAAGCGGCGCTGGAATGGGAAGCGGTGCGGGCCAGGAAGCGGCGCTGGAATGGGAAGCGGTGCGGGCCAGGGAAGCGGCGCTGGAATGGGAAGCGGTGCGGGCCAGGGAAGCGGCGCTGGAATGGGAAGCGGTGCGGGCCAGGGGAAGCGGCGCTGGAATGGGAAGCGGTGCGGGCCAGGGAAGCGGCGCTGGAATGGGAAGCGGTGCGGGCCAGGGAAGCGGCGCTGCAATGGGAAGCGGTGCGGGCCAGGTAAGCGGCGCTGGAATGGGAAGCGGTGCGGGCCAGGGAAGCGGCGCTGGAATGGGAGGTGGAACGGGAAGCGGACAAGGCCAGGGAAGCGGCGCTGGAATGGGAGCTGGAACGGGAAGCGGACAAGGCCAGGGAAGCGGCGCTGGTATGGGAGGTGGAACGGGAAGTGGACAAGGCCAGGGAAGCGGCGCTGGAATGGGAAGCGGTGCGGGCCAGGGAAGCGGCGGTGGAATGGGAGGTGGAACGGGAAGAGGACAAGGCCAGGGAAGCAGCGCTGGAATGGGAAGCGGCGCGGGCCAGGGAAGCGGCGCTGGAATGGGAAGCGGCGCGGGCCAGGGAAGCGGCGCTGGAATGGGAGGTGGAATGGGAAGCGGCGCTGGAATGGGAAGCGGCGCGGGCCAGGGAAGCGGCGCTGGAATGGGAAGCGGCGCGGGCCAGGGAAGGGGCGCTGGAATGGGAATGGGAGGTGGAACGGGCCAGGGAAGCGGCGCTGGAATGGGAGTTGGAACGGGAAGCGGACAAGGCCAGGGAAGCGGTGCGGGCCAGGGAAGCGGTGCGGGCCAGGGAAGCGGCGCTGGAATGGGAAGCGGTGCTGGAATGGGAAGCGGTGCGGGCCAGGGAAGCGGCGCTGGAATGGGAGTTGGAACGGGAAGCGGACAAGGCCAGGGAAGCGGTGCGGGCCAGGGAAGCGGCGCTGGAATGGGAAGCGGCGCTGGAATGGGAAGCGGTGCGGGCCAGGGAAGCGGCGCTGGAATGGGAAGCGGCGCTGGAATGGGAGGTGGAATGGGCCAGGAAGCGGCGCTGGAATGGGAGGTGGAATGGGAAGCGGTGCGGGCCAGGGAAGCGGCGCTGGAATGGGAAGCGGTGCGGGCCAGGGAAGCGGCGCTGGAATGGGAAGCGGTGCGGGCCAGGGAAGCGGCGCTGGAATGGGAAGCAGTGCGGGCCAGGGAAGCGGCGCTGGAATGGGAGTTGGAACGGGAAGCGGACAAGGCCAGGGAAGCGGCGCTGGAACGGGAAGCGGCGCTGGAACGGGAAGTGGACAGGGAAGCGGCGCGGGCCAGGGAAGCGGCGCTGGAATGGGAGGTGGAATGGGAAGCGGCGCTGGAATGGGAAGCGGCGCGGGCCAGGGAAGCGGCGCTGGAATGGGAAGCGGCGCGGGCCAGGGAAGCGGCGCTGGAATGGGAAGTGGACAGGGAAGCGGCGCTGGAATGGGAAGCGGTGCGGGCCAGGGAAGCGGCGCTGGAATGGGAGGTAGAATGGGAAGCGGCGCTGGAATGGGAAGCGGCGCTGGAATGGGAAGCGGCGCGGGCCAGGGAAGCGGCGCTGGAATGGGAGTTGGAACGGGAAGCGGACAAGGCCAGGGAAGCGGACAAGGCCAGGGAAGCGGACAAGGCCAGGGAAGCGGACAAGGCCAGGGAAGCGGTCATGGAAGCGGCGCTGGCCAGGGAAGCGGTCAGGGAAGCGGCGCTGGCCAGGGAAGCGGTCAGGGAAGCGGCGCTGGCCAGGGAAGCGGTCATGGAATCGGCGCTGGCCAGGGAAGCGGTCATGGAATCGGCGCTGGCCAGGGAAGCGGTCATGGAAGCGGCGCTGGCCAGGGAAGCGGTCATGGAAGCGGCGCTGGCCAGGGAAGCGGTCAGGGAAGCGGCGTTGGAATGGGAAGCGGTGCTGGCCAGGGAAGCGGCGCTGGAATGGGAGGTGGAATGGGAAGCGGACAAGGCCAGGGAAGCGGCGCGGGCCAGGGAAGCGGCGCTGGAATGGGAGGTGGAACGGGAAGCGGTGCGGGCCAGGGAAGCGGCGCTGGAATGGGAGGTGGAACGGGAAGCGGACAAGGCCAGGGAAGCGGTCATGGAAGCGGCGCTGGCCAGGGAAGCGGTCATGGAAGCGGCGCTGGCCAGGGAAGCGGTCATGGAAGCGGCGCTGGCCAGGGAAGCGGTCATGGAAGCGGCGCTGGCCAGGGAAGCGGTCATGGAAGCGGCGCTGGCCAGGGAAGCGGTCATGGAAGCGGCGCTGGCCAGGGAAGCGGTCATGGAAGTGGCGCTTGCCAGGGAAGCGGTTATGGTCAGGGAAGCGGTCAGGGATGTGGTCAAGGAAGTTGTCGACGATGTGGCCAAGGTCAATGATGTGCTCAGGGAAATGGTCATGGGAGTTTTGCATAATACTTTCTGGATATCTTTTCAATTCAGTGCTTTATTCATATGGCATGTTTTCCCTGTTTGTTCAAACGGTTTAGAAAGATTCTGTCTCTCCCCCACCTCCTCAAATAAAAATAATTGCTTGATTGAAGAGTTGGTGTTTTTGGTATCATTTGGCTGTTTTCTCACAACTGCTCTCTGGCATCAGTGCTTGAAGTTCCTCTCCCTGAGACCTGGACATTTAGCAAAGTATTAGCCATTTTTTAGCCAATTTAAAAGAACTGTTTTGTGTGTTTTAAATTTATTTTTGGCAAAGCTGAATTGGCTGCAGCCATTACTCCAGTCAGAAATCATTTTAATATGCCGATTTGGTGCTCTAGAAACATTTCATGAATGCTGAAAACAGTTTGTAGGGAGCAAGTAATACTTCCATGAGGCAATATATGCTAAAGACAGCATGTTCCTAGGAGACGTTGATTTCTTAAACACAGTTGTACTAATAAATATAGGAATAGTATAACAGGTGATGCAGGTCAAAAGCTTAGGACCAGTGTATTTAGAATTGGAATAAAGCTTGCCGTGTTTGGGAAATATACTGTTTAAATAAAGTAAAAGAGGCTATATTTAAAATGTTTCATGGTATATGCAGCTAAAAGTGTGTTAGAGATTTAATCTGGATATTGATTTATTCCTGCGATTTGTTTGCTGAATGGAAAAGGAGTCTATATTATCCATGTATTTTGTAATTGTGTTTACAAATGAATTTTTTTATTTTTTTGGGGTGGATGTGGAAAGTGTAATTAGAAGGAAAACATATTACATTCAAGTTAAATAATTTTGATATGTATGTAGTATTCAAATGAATGTAATAACTTTTCTTGTACATCTTTTTATTATTTTGGGAAAGTTTCACATACAAGGTCAGGGTCCAAGCCAAATTTCATCCATTTTCTTCAGGAGACTTAAGGACTACTGCACCAGTTTGGAGAACATTGTTAATAAAAAAGAAAACAAGACTTGTAATATTTTTACGAATATACAGTTGTTGATTACTGAGTAAATGGTTTGCACACTCTTGTACATTACTGTTGTATATTTTGTTCTGGTTAATTTTAAGAAAAGAAGAAGAATTAGAAGAACCGGCACGCAGCGCTGCATGAAGTCGAACACACCTATTGGTACCACAACATGATCGCTGTACCACCTGACCACTGCAGATTCATTTTGCAGTTGATAGTGTCGCCATAGAAATGCACAATCCTCTCATAATTAGGCTAGCTTAATTATTATGACATGGCGTGAACGCAGCATTCAGCTCATCCAACCCCAATCAAACACACCTGAACAAGCTAATCAAGGCATTTCAGATTACTAGAAAGCTACAGGCAGGTGAGTTTGATCAGGGTTGGAATTGACCTGTTCTCCTTGGATCTTTAAAACCCCATTTTACAGAGGTTGATATTGCAGCAACACGTATTCGTTTTAGTTTTGTGCACTTCGCTGTCCGCTTCTCCTGACGCACCAATTCAGCGCATTTTCCAGCAGAGATCACAGGCCGGGAGGATGACAGCTCGAGTGTATTTCTCGTTGATTGCTGTTTTATCGTGTCTGTTTGGATACTTGAGCATAACTCACGCTATTCAAAGACGAACCACAGGTGAGAAGATCTGTTGCTTTCATTACACAGCCTGAAGAAACGCAGAAATAAGTGACTCTCAGTCTTTGAAAGTAATTAACACAGTCTACGAATGAGTAGTAGGTTTTAAAAACACTGATTTGAAGCGGACAAATATGTCAAATTTGTATTTAGGTTTGAGACCCATTGCGAAACCCCTGATTTACAAATGCTGAAACCACACTACCTGGCCTCCCCTAATGATCCTCTTGAATTCTCTAGTGGACGGTTTCTGTCCGGCAAGGCTGACGGTCGTGCCGTCCCATCGAGGATGTTCTTCTGATGAAGACTGCCCTGGAGGACACAAATGCTGTCGATTTGACTGTGGGCCTGTTTGCGTACTGCCTGTTTCAGTGAGTTTCAGTTAATAATGGATGCTAGGACTAAAAAATACCTCACGTAACGCATTGAATTCAATAAGTTTTGAGGCAGAGACTTTGCCTTCTGTTGTTCTCCTCTAAAGTAGGTTGAATTAATCCCTTAGGATAGTTTTAAGCACAGGATGGCTTTACAAAATAAAGAGGAATAATACTTCAAACAGTGGTTCTCAATTCCAGTCCTGGGGACCCCTTGCTCTGCACGTTTTGCATGTCTCCCTTATTTGATGATCAAACATGCAAAATGTGCAGCGCAAGGGGTCCCCAGGACTGGAATTGAGAACCACTGACTTGGAATATAATTCACTCTGTAGGTAAAACTTGCGTTGTATATTGAAGTAGCATACGGTCTATATCAGGGGTGGCGAACTCCGGTCCTGGAGAGGCGCAGCCCTGCAGAGTTCAGCTCCAACCCGAATTAAAACTCACCTGCCTGTAGCTTTCTAATAACCCTTCAGACCTTGATTAGGTTGTTCAGGGTTGAAGCAAAACTCTGCAGGGCTGCGAGTCCAGGACCGACGTTCGCCAGCCCTGGTCTATATGCACAAACTAAAGCTGACTATCTGTGTTCACGCAGTGAAGCTGGGTCAATGTCCCATACCGGAGATGATTCCACTGTGTGCTGAAAGCTGTTTCAATGATGGCCAGTGTCCTGGCACACAGAAATGTTGCCCAACCACCGGTGGCTTTGCATGCAGTGAACCACGTGGTCAGGGAAGAGGTCAGGCAAGTTGCCAGGGAAGAGGTATTGGCCAGGGAAGCGGACTGGGAAGTGGTATTGGCCAGGGAAGCGGTTATGGTCAGGGTTATGGCACTGGAATGGGAAGCGGCACTGGAATGGGAAGCGGACAGGGAAGTGGCGCTGGAATGGGAAGCGGACAGGGAAGCGGTTATGGTCAGGGTTATGGCGCTGGAATGGGAAGCGGACAGGGCCAGGGAAGCGGCGCTGGAATGGGAAGCGGCCAGGGAAGCGGCGCTGGAATGGGAAGCGGACAGGGAAGCGGTTATGGTCAGGGTTATGGCGCTGGAATGGGAAGCGGACAGGGCCAGGGAAGCGGCGCTGGAATGGGAAGCGGCGCTGGAATGGGAAGCGGACTGGGAAGTGGTATTGGCCAGGGAAGCGGTTATGGCACTGGAATGGGAAGCGGACAGGGCCAGGGAAGCGGCGCTGGAATGGGAAGCGGCGCTGGAATGGGAAGCGGACAGGGAAGCGGTTATGGTCAGGGTTATGGCGCTGGAATGGGAAGCGGCGCTGGAATGGGAAGCGGCGCTGGGAATGGGAAGCGGTGCGGGCCAGGGAAGCGGCGCTGGAATGGGAGGTGGAACGGGAAGCGGACAAGGCCAGGGAAGCGGCGCTGGAATGGGAGCTGGAACGGGAAGCGGCGCTGGAATGGGAAGCGGCGCGGGCCAGGGAAGCGGCGCTGGAATGGGAAGCGGCGCGGGCCAGGGAAGCGGCGCTGGAATGGGAAGCGGCGCTGGAACGGGAAGTGGACAGGGAAGCGGCGCTGGAACGGGAAGTGGACAGGGAAGCGGCGCTGGAACGGGAAGTGGACAGGGAAGCGGCGCTGGAATGGGAAGCGGCGCGGGCCAGGGAAGCGGCGCTGGAATGGGAGGTGGAATGGGAAGCGGCGCGGGCCAGGGAAGCGGCGCTGGAATGGGAAGCGGCGCGGGCCAGGGAAGGGGCGCTGGAATGGGAATGGGAGGTGGAACGGGCCAGGGAAGCGGCGCTGGAATGGGAGTTGAAACGGGAAGCGGACAAGGCCAGGGAAGCGGTGCGGGCCAGGGAAGCGGCGCTGGAATGGGAAGCGGCGCTGGAATGGGAAGCGGTGCGGGCCAGGGAAGCGGCGCTGGAATGGGAAGCGGCGCTGGAATGGGAGGTGGAATGGGAAGCGGTGCGGGCCAGGGAAGCGGCGCTGGAATGGGAAGCGGTGTGGGCCAGGGAAGCGGCGCTGGAATGGGAAGCGGACAGGGAAGCGGTTATGGTCAGGGTTATGGCGCTGGAATGGGAAGCGGCGCTGGAATGGGAAGCGGTGCGGGCCAGGGAAGCGGCGCTGGAATGGGAGGTGGAACGGGAAGCGGACAAGGCCAGGGAAGCGGCGCTGGAATGGGAGCTGGAACGGGAAGCGGCGCTGGAATGGGAAGCGGCGCGGCCAGGGAAGCGGCGCTGGAATGGGAAGCGGCGCGGGCCAGGGAAGCGGCGCTGGAATGGGAGCGGCGCTGGAATGGGAAGTGGACAGGGAAGCGGCGCTGGAACGGGAAGTGGACAGGGAAGCGGCGCTGGAACGGGAAGTGGACAGGGAAGCGGCGCTGGAACGGGAAGTGGACAGGGAAGCGGCGCTGGAATGGGAAGCGCGCGGGCCAGGGAAGCGGCGCTGGAATGGGAGGTGGAATGGGAAGCGGCGCGGGCCAGGGAAGCGGCGCTGGAATGGGAAGCGGCGCGGGCCAGGGAAGGGGCGCTGGAATGGGAATGGGAGGTGGAACGGGCCAGGGAAGCGGCGCTGGAATGGGAGTTGAAACGGGAAGCGGACAAGGCCAGGGAAGCGGTGCGGGCCAGGGAGCGGCGCTGGAATGGGAAGCGGCGCTGGAATGGGAAGCGGTGCGGGCCAGGGAAGCGGCGCTGGAATGGGAAGCGGCGCTGGAATGGGAGGTGGAATGGGAAGCGGTGCGGGCCAGGGAAGCGGCGCTGGAATGGGAAGCGGTGTGGGGCCAGGGAGCGGCGCTGGAATGGGAAGCGGACAGGAAGCGGTTATGGTCAGGGTTATGGCGCTGGAATGGGAAGCGGCGCTGGAATGGGAAGCGGCGCTGGAATGGGAAGCGGTGCGGGCCAGGGAAGCGGCGCTGGAATGGGAGGTGGAACGGGAAGCGGACAAGGCCAGGGAAGCGGCGCTGGAATGGGAGCTGGAACGGGAAGCGGCGCTGGAATGGGAAGCGGCGCGGGCCAGGGAAGCGGCGCTGGAATGGGAAGCGGCGCGGGCCAGGGAAGCGGCGCTGGAATGGGAAGCGGCGCTGGAACGGGAAGTGGACAGGGAAGCGGCGCTGGAACGGGAAGTGGACAGGGAAGCGGCGCTGGAACGGGAAGTGGACAGGGAAGCGGCGCTGGAATGGGAAGCGGCGCGGGCCAGGGAAGCGGCGCTGGAATGGGAGGTGGAATGGGAAGCGGCGCGGGCCAGGGAAGCGGCGCTGGAATGGGAAGCGGCGCGGGCCAGGGAAGGGGCGCTGGAATGGGAATGGGAGGTGGAACGGGCCAGGGAAGCGGCGCTGGAATGGGAGTTGAAACGGGAAGCGGACAAGGCCAGGGAAGCGGTGCGGGCCAGGGAAGCGGCGCTGGAATGGGAAGCGGCGCTGGAATGGGAAGCGGTGCGGGCCAGGGAAGCGGCGCTGGAATGGGAAGCGGCGCTGGAATGGGAGGTGGAATGGGAAGCGGTGCGGGCCAGGGAAGCGGCGCTGGAATGGGAAGCGGTGTGGGCCAGGGAAGCGGCGCTGGAATGGGAAGCGGTGCGGGCCAGGGAAGCGGCGCTGGAATGGGAAGCGGTGCGGGCCAGGGAAGCGGCGCTGGAATGGGAGGTGGAACGGGAAGCGGACAAGGCCAGGGAAGCGGCGCTGGAACGGGAAGCGGCGCTGGAACGGGAAGTGGACAGGGAAGCGGCGCTGGAATGGGAAGCGGCGCGGGCCAGGGAAGCGGCGCTGGAATGGGAGGTGGAATGGGAAGCGGCGCTGGAATGGGAAGCGGCGCGGGCCAGGGAAGCGGCGCTGGAATGGGAAGCGGCGCGGGCCAGGGAAGGGGCGCTGGAATGGGAATGGGAGGTGGAACGGGCCAGGGAAGCGGCGCTGGAATGGGAGTTGGAACGGGAAGCGGACAAGGCCAGGGAAGCGGTGCGGGCCAGGGAAGCGGTGCGGGCCAGGGAAGCGGCGCTGGAATGGGAAGCGGCGCTGGAATGGGAGTTGGAACGGGAAGCGGACAAGGCCAGGGAAGCGGTGCGGGCCAGGGAAGCGGTGCGGGCCAGGGAAGCGGCGCTGGAATGGGAAGCGGCACTGGAATGGGAAGCGGTGCGGGCCAGGGAAGCGGCGCTGGAATGGGAAGCGGCGCTGGAATGGGAGGTGGAATGGGCCAGGGAAGCGGCGCTGGAATGGGAGCTGGAACGGGAAGCGGCGCTGGAATGGGAAGCGGCGCGGGCCAGGGAAGCGGCGCTGGAATGGGAAGCGGCGCGGGCCAGGGAAGCGGCGCTGGAATGGGAAGCGGCGCTGGAACGGGAAGTGGACAGGGAAGCGGCGCTGGAACGGGAAGTGGACAGGGAAGCGGCGCTGGAACGGGAAGTGGACAGGGAAGCGGCGCTGGAATGGGAAGCTGCGCGGGCCAGGGAAGCGGCGCTGGAATGGGAGGTGGAATGGGAAGCGGCGCGGGCCAGGGAAGCGGCGCTGGAATGGGAAGCGGCGCGGGCCAGGGAAGGGGCGCTGGAATGGGAATGGGAGGTGGAACGGGCCAGGGAAGCGGCGCTGGAATGGGAGTTGAAACGGGAAGCGGACAAGGCCAGGGAAGCGGTGCGGGCCAGGGAAGCGGCGCTGGAATGGGAAGCGGCGCTGGAATGGGAAGCGGTGCGGGCCAGGGAAGCGGCGCTGGAATGGGAAGCGGCGCTGGAATGGGAGGTGGAATGGGAAGCGGTGCGGGCCAGGGAAGCGGCGCTGGAATGGGAAGCGGTGTGGGCCAGGGAAGCGGCGCTGGAATGGGAAGCGGTGCGGGCCAGGGAAGCGGCGCTGGAATGGGAAGCGGTGCGGGCCAGGGAAGCGGCGCTGGAATGGGAGGTGGAACGGGAAGCGGACAAGGCCAGGGAAGCGGCGCTGGAACGGGAAGCGGCGCTGGAACGGGAAGTGGACAGGGAAGCGGCGCTGGAATGGGAAGCGGCGCGGGCCAGGGAAGCGGCGCTGGAATGGGAGGTGGAATGGGAAGCGGCGCTGGAATGGGAAGCGGCGCGGGCCAGGGAAGCGGCGCTGGAATGGGAAGCGGCGCGGGCCAGGGAAGGGGCGCTGGAATGGGAATGGGAGGTGGAACGGGCCAGGGAAGCGGCGCTGGAATGGGAGTTGGAACGGGAAGCGGACAAGGCCAGGGAAGCGGTGCGGGCCAGGGAAGCGGCGCTGGAATGGGAAGCGGCGCTGGAATGGGAAGCGGTGCGGGCCAGGGAAGCGGCGCTGGAATGGGAAGCGGCGCTGGAATGGGAGGTGGAACGGGAAGCGGTGCGGGCCAGGGAAGCGGCGCTGGAATGGGAAGCGGTGCGGGCCAGGGAAGCGGCGCTGGAATGGGAAGCGGTGCGGGCCAGGGAAGCGGCGCTGGAATGGGAAGCGGTGCGGGCCAGGGAAGCGGCGCTGGAATGGGAGGTGGAACGGGAAGCGGACAAGGCCAGGGAAGCGGCGCTGGAACGGGAAGCGGCGCTGGAACGGGAAGTGGACAGGGAAGCGACGCTGGAATGGGAAGCGGTGCGGGCCAGGGAAGCGGCGCTGGAATGGGAGGTGGAATGGGAAGCGGCGCTGGAATGGGAAGCGGCGCGGGCCAGGGAAGCGGCGCTGGAATGGGAAGCGGCGCGGGCCAGGGAAGCGGCGCTGGAATGGGAGTTGGAACGGGAAGCGGACAAGGCCAGGGAAGCGGCGCTGGAACGGGAAGCGGCGCTGGAACGGGAAGCGGCGCTGGAACGGGAAGTGGACAGGGAAGCGGCGCTGGAATGGGAAGCGGTGCGGGCCAGGGAAGCGGCGCTGGAATGGGAGGTGGAATGGGAAGCGGCGCTGGAATGGGAAGCGGCGCGGGCCAGGGAAGCGGCGCTGGAATGGGAAGCGGCGCGGGCCAGGGAAGCGGCGCTGGAATGGGAGTTGGAACGGGAAGCGGACAAGGCCAGGGAAGCGGCGCTGGAACGGGAAGCGGCGCTGGAATGGGAAGCGGCGCTGGAACGGGAAGTGGACAGGGAAGCGGCGCTGGAACGGGAAGCGGCGCTGGAACGGGAAGTGGACAGGGAAGCGGCGCTGGAATGGGAAGCGGTGCGGGCCAGGGAAGCGGCGCTGGAATGGGAGGTGGAATGGGAAGCGGCGCTGGAATGGGAAGCGGCGCGGGCCAGGGAAGCGGCGCTGGAATGGGAAGCGGCGCGGGCCAGGGAAGCGGCGCTGGAATGGGAGTTGGAACGGGAAGCGGACAAGGCCAGGGAAGCGGCGCTGGAACGGGAAGCGGCACTGGAATGGGAAGCGGCGCTGGAACGGGAAGTGGACACGGAAGCGGCGCTGGAATGGGAAGCGGTGCGGGCCAGGGAAGCGGCGCTGGAATGGGAAGCGGCGCTGGAATGGGAAGCGGCGCTGGAATGGGAAGCGGCGCTGGAATGGGAAGCGGCGCTGGAATGGGAGTTGGAACGTGGAAGCGGACAAGGCCAGGGAAGCGGACAAGGCCAGGGAAGCGGACAAGGCCAGGGAAGCGGTCATGGAATCGGCGCTGGTCAGGGAAGCGGCGCTGGCCAGGGAAGCGGTCATGGAATCGGCGCTGGCCAGGGAAGCGGTCATGGAATCGGCGCTGGCCAGGGAAGCGGTCATGGAATCGGCGCTGGCCAGGGAAGCGGTCATGGAAGCGGCGTTGGAATGGGAAGCGGTCATGGAAGCGGCGCTGGCCAGGGAATCGGTCATGGAAGCTGCGCTGGCCAGGGAAGCGGTCAGGGAAGCGGCGTTGGAATGGAAGCGGTGCTGGCCAGGGAAGCGGCGCTGGAATGGGAGGTGGAACGGGAAGCGGTGCGGGCCAGGGAAGCGGCGCTGGAATGGGAGGTGGAATGGGAAGCGGCGCGGGCCAGGGAAGCGGCGCTGGAATGGGAGGTGGAACGGGAAGCGGCGCGGGCCAGGGAAGCGGCGCTGGAATGGGAGGTGGAACGGGAAGCGGACAAGGCCAGGGAAGCGGTCATGGAAGCGGCGTTGGCCAGGGAAGCGGTCAGGGAAGCGGCGTTGGAATGGGAAGCGGTGCTGGCCAGGGAAGCGGCGCTGGAATGGGAGGTGGAACGGGAAGCGGTGCGGGCCAGGGAAGCGGCGCTGGAATGGGAGGTGGAATGGGAAGCGGCGCGGGCCAGGGAAGCGGCGCTGGAATGGGAGGTGGAACGGGAAGCGGCGCGGGCCAGGGAAGCGGCGCTGGAATGGGAGGTGGAACGGGAAGCGGACAAGGCCAGGGAAGCGGCCAGGGAAGCGGTCATGGAAGCGGCGTTGGAATGGGAAGCGGTCAGGGAAGCGGCGTTGGAATGGGAAGCGGTGCTGGCCAGGGAAGCGGCGCTGGAATGGGAGGTGGAATGGGTAGCGGACAAGGCCAGGGAAGCGGCGCGGGCCAGGGGAAGCGGCGCTGGAATGGGAGGTGGAACGGGAAGCGGACAAGGCCAGGGAAGCGGGTCATGGAAGCGGCGCTGGCCAGGGAAGCGGTCATGGAAGCGGCGCTGGCCAGGGAAGCGGTCATGGAAGCGGCGCTGGCCAGGGAAGCGGTCATGGAAGCGGCGCTGGCCAGGGAAGCGGTCATGGAAGCGGCGCTGGCCAGGGAAGAGGTCATGGAAGCGGCGCTGGCCAGGGAAGCGGTTATGGTCAGGGAAGCGGTCAGGGATGTGGTCAAGGAAGTTGTCGACGATGTGGCCAAGGTCAATGATGTGCTCAGGGAAATGGTCATGGGAGTTTTGCATAATACTTTCTGGATATCTTTTCAATTCAGTGGCTTTATTCATATGGCATGTTTTTCCCTGTTTGTTCAAACGGTTTAGAAAGATTCTGTCTCTCCCCCACTACAACCTCAAATAAAAAATTGCATGATTGAAGAGTTGGTGTTTTTTGGTATCATTTGGCTGTTTGTCACATAACTGCTCTCTGGCATCAGTACTTTAAGTTGCTCTCCCTGAGATCTGGACATTTAGCAAAGTATTAGCCATTTTTTAGCCAATTTAAAAGAACTGTTTTGTGTGTTTTAAATTTATTTTTGGCAAAGCTGAATTGGCTGCAGCCATTACTCCAGTCAGAAATCACTTTATGCCGATTTGGTGCTCTAGAAACTTCATGAATGCTGAAAACAGTTTGTAGGGAGCAAGTAATACTTCCATGAGGCAATATATGCTAAAGACAGCATGTTCCTAGGAGACGTTGATTTCTTAAACACAGTTGTACTAATAAATATAGGAATAGTACAGGTCAAAGGCTTAGTGGACCAGTGTATTTAGAATTGGAATAAAGCTTGAAGTGTTTTTGATATACTGTTTAAAGTAAAAAGCTATATTTAAAATGTTTAGTGGTAAATGCAGCTAAAAGTGTGTTAGAGATTTAATCTGGATATTGATTTATTCCTGCGATTTGTTTGCTGAATGGGAAAAGGAGTCTATATTATCCATGTATTTTGTAATTGTGTTTACAAATGAATTTTTTTATTTTTTTGGGGTGGATGTGGAAAGTGTAATTAGAAGGAAAACATATTACATTCAAGTTAAATAATTTTGATATGTATGTAGTATTCAAATGAATGTAATAACTTTTCTTGTACATCTTTTTATTATTTTGGGAAAGTTTCACATACAAGGTCAGGGTCCAAGCCAAATTTCATCCATTTTCTTCAGGAGACTTAAGGACTACTGCACCAGTTTGGAGAACATTGTTAATAAAAAAGAAAACAAGACTTGTAATATTTTTACGAATATACAGTTGTTGATTACTGAGTAAATGGTTTGCACACTCTTGTACATTACTGTTGTATATTTTGTTCTGGTTAATTTTAAGAAAAGAAGAAGAATTAGAAGAACCGGCACGCAGCGCTGCATGAAGTCGAACACACCTATTGGTACCACAACATTGATCGCTGTACCACCTGACCACTGCAGATTCATTTTGCAGTTGATAGTGTCGCCATAGAAATGCACAATCCTCTCATAATTAGGCTAGCTTAATTATTATGACATGGCGTGAACGCAGCATTCAGCTCATTCCAACCCCAATCAACACACCCTGAACAAGCTAATCAAGGCATTTCAGATTACTAGAAAGCTACAGGCAGGTGAGTTTTGATCAGGGTTGGAATTGACCTGTTCTCCTTGGATCTTTAAAACCCCATTTTACAGAGGTTGATATTGCAGCAACACGTATTCGTTTTAGTTTTGTGCACTTCGCTGTCCGCTTCTCCTGACGCACCAATTCAGCGCATTTTCCAGCAGAGATCACAGGCCGGGAGGATGACAGCTCGAGTGTATTTCTCGTTGATTGCTGTTTTATCGTGTCTGTTTGGATACTTGAGCATAACTCACGCTATTCAAAGACGAACCACAGGTGAGAAGATCTGTTGCTTTCATTACACAGCCTGAAGAAACGCAGAAAATAAAGTGACTCTCAGTCTTTGAAAGTAATTAACACAGTCTACGAATGAGTAGTAGGTTTAAAAACACTGATTTGAAGCGGACAAATATGTCAAATTTGTATTTAGGTTTGAGACCCATTGCGAAACCCCTGATTTACAAATGCTGAAACCAACACTACCTGGCCTCCCCTAATGATCCTCTTGAATTCTCTAGTGGACGGTTTCTGTCCGGCAAGGCTGACGGTCGTGCCGTCCCATCGAGGATGTTCTTCTGATGAGACTGCCCTGGAGGACACAAATGCTGTCGATTTGACTGTGGGCCTGTTTGCGTACTGCCTGTTTTCAGTGAGTTTCAGTTAATAATGGATGCTAGGACTAAAAAATACCTCACGTAACGCATTGAATTCAATAGGTTTTGAGGCAGAGACTTTGCCTTCTGTTGTTCTCCTCTAAAGTAGGTTTTGAATTAATCCCTTAGGATAGTTTTAAGCACAGGATGGCTTTACAAAATAAAGAGGAATAATGCTTCAAACAGTGGTTCTCAATTCCAGTCCTGGGGACCCCCTGCTCTGCACGTTTTGCATGTCTCCCTTATTTGATGATCAAACATGCAAAATGTGCAGCGCAAGGGGTCCCCAGGACTGGAATTGAGAACCACTGACTTGGAATATAATTCACTCTGTAGGGTAAAACTTGCTATTCATGCTCTGAGTGTTTTGTGTTGTATATTGAAGTAGCATACGGTCTATATCAGGGGGTGGCGAACTCCGGTCCTGGAGAGGCGCAGCCCTGCAGAGTTCAGCTCCAACCCGAATTAAAACTCACCTGCCTGTAGCTTTCTAATAACCCTTCAGACCTTGATTAGGTTGTTCAGGGTTGAAGCAAAACTCTGCAGGGCTGCGAGTCCAGGACCGACGTTCGCCAGCCCTGGTCTATATGCACAAACTAAAGCTGACTATCTGTGTTCACGCAGTGAAGCTGGGTCAATGTCCCATACCGGAGATGATTCCACTGTGTGCTGAAAGCTGTTTCAATGATGGCCAGTGTCCTGGCACACAGAATGTTGCCCAACCACCGGTGGCTTTGCATGCAGTGAACCACGTGGTCAGGGAAGAGGTCAGGCAAGTTGCCAGGGAAGAGGTATTGGCCAGGGAAGCGGACTGGGAAGTGGTATTGGCCAGGGAAAGCGGTTATGGTCAGGGTTATGGCACTGGAATGGGAAGCGGCACTGGAATGGGAAGCGGACAGGGAAGTGGCGCTGGAATGGGAAGCGGACAGGGAAGCGGTTTATGGTCAGGGTTATGGCGCTGGAATGGGAAGCGGACAGGGCCAGGGGAAGCGGCGCTGGAATGGGAAGCGGCCAGGGAAGCGGCGCTGGAATGGGAAGCGGACAGGGGAAGCGGTTATGGTCAGGGTTATGGCGCTGGAATGGGAAGCGGACAGGGCCAGGGAAGCGGCGCTGGAATGGGAAGCGGCGCTGGAATGGGAAGCGGCGCTGGAATGGGAAGCGGACTGGGAAGTGGTATTGGCCAGGGGAAGCGGTTATGGCACTGGAATGGGGAAGCGGACAGGGCCAGGGAAGCGGCGCTGGAATGGGAGAAGCGGCGCTGGAATGGGAAGCGGACAGGGAAGCCGGTTATGGTCAGGGTTATGGCGCTGGAAATGGGAAGCGGCGCTGGAATGGGAAGCGGCGCTGGAATGGGAAGCGGCGCTGGAATGGGAAGCGGCGCTGGAATGGGAAGCGGACCAGGGAAGCGGTTATGGCGCTGGAATGGGAAGCGGCGCTGGAATGGGAAGCGGTGCGGGCCAGGGAAGCGGCGCTGGAATGGGAAGCGGTGCGGGCCAGGGAAGCGGCGCTGGAATGGGAAGCGGTGCGGCCAGGGAAGCGGTGCGGGCCAAGGAAGCGGCGCTGGAATGGGAAGCGGTGCGGGCCAGGGAAGCGGGCGCTGGAATGGGAAGCGGTGCGGGCCAGGGAAGCGGTGCGGGCCAGGGAAGCGGCGCTGGAATGGGAAGCGGTGCGGGCCAGGGAAGCGGCGCTGGGAATGGGAGGTGGAACGGGAAGCGGACAAGGCCAGGGAAGCGGCGCTGGAACGGGAAGTGGACAGGGAAGCGGCGCTGGAATGGGAAGCGGTGCGGGCCAGGGAAGCGGCGCTGGAATGGGAAGCAGCGCTGGAATGGGAAGCGGCGCGGGCCAGGGAAGCGGCGCTGGAATGGGAGTTGGAACGGGAAGCGGACAAGGCCAGGGAAGCGGACAAGGCCAGGGAAGCGGACAAGGCCAGGGAAGCGGACAAGGCCAGGGAAGCGGCGCTGGAACGGGAAGCGGCGCTGGAATGGGAAGCGGCGCTGGAACGGGAAGTGGACAGGGAAGCGGCGCTGGAATGGGAAGCGGTGCGGGCCAGGGAAGCGGCGCTGGAATGGGAGGTGGAATGGGAAGCGGCGCTGGAATGGGAAGCGGCGCTGGAATGGGAAGCGGCGCGGGCCAGGGAAGCGGCGCTGGAATGGGAGTTGGAACGGGAAGCGGACAAGGCCAGGGAAGCGGACAAGGCCAGGGAAGCGACAAGGCCAGGGAAGCGGACAAGGCCAGGGAAGCGGACAAGGCCAGGGAAGCGGTCAGGGAAGCGGCGCTGGCCAGGGAAGCGGTAATGGAATCGGCGCTGGCCAGGGAAGCGGTCATGGAATCGGCGCTGGCCAGGGAAGCGGTCATGGAAGCGGGCGTTGGAATGGGAAGCGGTCATGGAAGCGGCGCTGGCCAGGGAAGCGGTCATGGAAGCGGCGCTGGCCAGGGAAGCGGTCAGGGAAGCGGCGTGGAATGGGAAGCGGTGCTGGCCAGGGAAGCGGCGCTGGAATGGGAGGTGGAATGGGAAGCGGACAAGGCCAGGGAAGCGGCGCGGGCCAGGGAAGCGGCGCTGGAATGGGAGGTGGAACGGGAAGCGGCGCGGGCCAGGGAAGCGGCGCTGGAATGGGAGGTGGAACGGGAAGCGGACAAGGCCAGGGAAGCGGTCATGGAAGCGGCGTTGGAATGGGAAGCGGTCAGGGAAGCGGCGTTGGAATGGGAAGCGGTGCTGGCCAGGGAAGCGGCGCTGGAATGGGAGGTGGAATGGGAAGCGGACAAGGCCAGGGAAGCGGCGCTGGCCAGGGAAGCGGCGCTGGAATGGGAGGTGGAACGGGAAGCGGACAAGGCCAGGGAAGCGGTCATGGACGCGGCGCTGGAATGGGAAGCGGCGCTGGAACGGGAAGTGGACAGGGAAGCGGCGCTGGAATGGGAAGCGGTGCGGGCCAGGGAAGCGGCGCTGGAATGGGAGGTGGAATGGGAAGCGGCGCTGGAATGGGAAGCGGCGCTGGAATGGGAAGCGGCGCTGGAATGGGAGTTGGAACGGGAAGCGGACAAGGCCAGGGAAGCGGACAAGGCCAGGGAAGCGGTCAGGGAAGCGGCGCTGGCCAGGGAAGCGGTCATGGAATCGGCGCTGGCCAGGGAAGCGGGTCATGGAATCGGCGCTGGCCAGGGAAGCGGTCATGGAATCGGCGCTGGCCAGGGAAGCGGTCATGGAAGCGGCGTTGGAATGTGAAGCGGTCATGGAAGCGGCGCTGGCCAGGGAAGCGGTCATGGAAGCGGCGCTGGCCAGGGAAGCGGTCAGGGAAAGCGGCGTTGGAATGGGAAGCGGCGCGGGCCAGGGAAGCGGCGCTGGAATGGGAGTGGAACGGGAAGCGGACAAGGCCAGGGAATAGCAGGTCATTGGATAGCGGCGTTGGAATGGAAGCGGTCAGGGAAGCGGCGTTGGAATGGGAAGCGGTGCTGGCCAGGGAAGCGGCGCTTGAATGGGAGGTGGAATGGGTAGCGGACAAGGCCAGGGAAGCGGCGCGGGCCAGGGAAGCGGCGCTGGAATGGGAGGTGGAAGCGGGGAAGCGGACAAGGCCATGGAAAGCCGGGTCATGGGAAGCGGCGCTGGCCAGGACAGCGGTCATGGAAGCGGCGCTGGCCAGGGAAGCGGTCATGGAAGCGGCGCTGGCCAGGGAAGCGGTCATGGAAGCGGCGCTGGCCAGGGAAGCGGTCATGGAAGCGGCGCTGGCCAGGGAAGAGGTCATGGAAGCGGCGCTGGCCAGGGAAGCGGTTATGGTCAGGGAAGCGGTCAGGGATGTGGTCAAGGAAGTTGTCGACGATGTGGCCAAGGTCAATGATGTGCTCAGGGAAATGGTCATGGGAGTTTTGCATAATACTTTCTGGATATCTTTCAATTCAGTGCTTTATTCATATGGCATGTTTTCCCTGTTTGTTCAAACGGTTTAGAAAGATTCTGTCTCTCCCCCACCTCCTCAAATAAAAATAATTGCTTGATTGAAGAGTTGGTGTTTTTGGTATCATTTGGCTGTTTTCTCACAACTGCTCTCTGGCATCAGTGCTTGAAGTTCCTCTCCCTGAGACCTGGACATTTAGCAAAGTATTAGCCATTTTTTAGCCAATTTAAAAGAACTGTTTTGTGTGTTTTAAATTTATTTTTGGCAAAGCTGAATTGGCTGCAGCCATTACTCCAGTCAGAAATCATTTTAATATGCCGATTTGGTGCTCTAGAAACATTTCATGAATGCTGAAAACAGTTTGTAGGGAGCAAGTAATACTTCCATGAGGCAATATATGCTAAAGACAGCATGTTCCTAGGAGACGTTGATTTCTTAAACACAGTTGTACTAATAAATATAGGAATAGTATAACAGGTGATGCAGGTCAAAAGCTTAGGACCAGTGTATTTAGAATTGGAATAAAGCTTGCCGTGTTTGGGAAATATACTGTTTAAATAAAGTAAAAGAGGCTATATTTAAAATGTTTCATGGTATATGCAGCTAAAAGTGTGTTAGAGATTTAATCTGGATATTGATTTATTCCTGCGATTTGTTTGCTGAATGGAAAAGGAGTCTATATTATCCATGTATTTTGTAATTGTGTTTACAAATGAATTTTTTATTTTTTTGGGGTGGATGTGGAAAGTGTAATTAGAAGGAAAACATATTACATTCAAGTTAAATAATTTTGATATGTATGTAGTATTCAAATGAATGTAATAACTTTTCTTGTACATCTTTTTATTATTTTGGGAAAGTTCACATACAAGGTCAGGGTCCAAGCCAAATTTCATCCATTTTCTTCAGGAGACTTAAGGACTACTGCACCAGTTTGGAGAACATTGTTAATAAAAAAGAAAACAAGACTTGTAATATTTTTACGAATATACAGTTGTTGATTACTGAGTAAATGGTTTGCACACTCTTGTACATTACTGTTGTATATTTTGTTCTGGTTAATTTTAAGAAAAGAAGAAGAATTAGAAGAACCGGCACGCAGCGCTGCATGAAGTCGAACACACCTATTGGTACCACAACATGATCGCTGTACCACCTGACCACTGCAGATTCATTTTTGCAGTTGATAGTGTCGCCATAGAAATGCACAATCCTCTCATAATTAGGCTAGCTTAATTATTATGACATGGCGTGAACGCAGCATTCAGCTCATCCAACCCCAATCAAACACACCTGAACAAGCTAATCAAGGCATTTCAGATTACTAGAAAGCTACAGGCAGGTGAGTTTGATCAGGGTTGGAATTGACCTGTTCTCCTTGGATCTTTAAAACCCCATTTTACAGAGGTTGATATTGCAGCAACACGTATTCGTTTAGTTTTGTGCACTTCGCTGTCCGCTTCTCCTGACGCACCAATTCAGCGCATTTTCCAGCAGAGATCACAGGCCGGGAGGATGACAGCTCGAGTGTATTTCTCGTTGATTGCTGTTTTATCGTGTCTGTTTGGATACTTGAGCATAACTCACGCTATTCAAAGACGAACCACAGGTGAGAAGATCTGTTGCTTTCATTACACAGCCTGAAGAAACGCAGAAATAAGTGACTCTCAGTCTTTGAAAGTAATTAACACAGTCTACGAATGAGTAGTAGGTTTTAAAACACTGATTTGAAGCGGACAAATATGTCAATTTGTATTTAGGTTTGAGACCCATTGCGAAACCCCTGATTTACAAATGCTGAAACCACACTACCTGGCCTCCCCTAATGATCCTCTTGAATTCTCTAGTGGACGGTTTCTGTCCGGCAAGGCTGACGGTCGTGCCGTCCCATCGAGGATGTTCTTCTGATGAAGACTGCCCTGGAGGACACAAATGCTGTCGATTTGACTGTGGGCCTGTTTGCGTACTGCCTGTTTTCAGTGAGTTTCAGTTAATAATGGATGCTAGGACTAAAAATACCTCACGTAACGCATTGAATTCAATAGGTTTTGAGGCAGAGACTTTGCCTTCTGTTGTTCTCCTCTAAAGTAGGTTTGAATTAATCCCTTAGGATAGTTTTAAGCACAGGATGGCTTTACAAAATAAAGAGGAATAATGCTTCAAACAGTGGTTCTCAATTCCAGTCCTGGGGACCCCCTGCTCTGCACGTTTTGCATGTCTCCCTTATTTGATGATCAAACATGCAAAATGTGCAGCGCAAGGGGTCCCCAGGACTGGAATTGAGAACCACTGACTTGGAATATAATTCACTCTGTAGGTAAAACTTGCTATTCATGCTCTGAGTGTTTTGTGTTGTATATTGAAGTAGCATACGGTCTATATCAGGGGTGGCGAACTCCGGTCCTGGAGAGGCGCAGCCCTGCAGAGTTCAGCTCCAACCCGAATTAAAACTCACCTGCCTGTAGCTTTCTAATAACCCTTCAGACCTTGATTAGGTTGTTCAGGGTTGAAGCAAAACTCTGCAGGGCTGCGAGTCCAGGACCGACGTTCGCCAGCCCTGGTCTATATGCACAAACTAAAGCTGACTATCTGTGTTCACGCAGTGAAGCTGGGTCAATGTCCCATACCGGAGATGATTCCACTGTGTGCTGAAAGCTGTTTCAATGATGGCCAGTGTCCTGGCACACAGAAATGTTGCCCAACCACCGGTGGCTTTGCATGCAGTGAACCACGTGGTCAGGGAAGAGGTCAGGCAAGTTGCCAGGGAAGAGGTATTGGCCAGGGAAGCGGACTGGGAAGTGGTATTGGCCAGGGAAGCGGTTATGGTCAGGGTTATGGCACTGGAATGGGAAGCGGCACTGGAATGGGAAGCGGACAGGGAAGTGGCGCTGGAATGGGAAGCGGACAGGGAAGCGGTTATGGTCAGGGTTATGGCGCTGGAATGGGAAGCGGACAGGGCCAGGGAAGCGGCGCTGGAATGGGAAGCGGCCAGGGAAGCGGCGCTGGAATGGGAAGCGGACAGGGAAGCGGTTATGGTCAGGGTTATGGCGCTGGAATGGGAAGCGGACAGGGCCAGGGAAGCGGCGCTGGAATGGGAAGCGGCGCTGGAATGGGAAGCGGCGCTGGAATGGGAAGCGGACTGGGAAGTGGTATTGGCCAGGGAAGCGGTTATGGCACTGGAATGGGAAGCGGACAGGGCCAGGGAAGCGGCGCTGGAATGGGAAGCGGCGCTGGAATGGGAAGCGGACAGGGAAGCGGTTATGGTCAGGGTTATGGCGCTGGAATGGGAAGCGGCGCTGGAATGGGAAGCGGCGCTGGAATGGGAAGCGGCGCTGGAATGGGAAGCGGCGCTGGAATGGGAAGCGGACAGGGAAGCGGTTATGGCGCTGGAATGGGAAGCGGCGCTGGAATGGGAAGCGGTGCGGGCCAGGGAAGCGGCGCTGGAATGGGAAGCGGTGCGGGCCAGGGAAGCGGCGCTGGAATGGGAAGCGGTGCGGGCCAGGGAAGCGGTGCGGGCCAAGGAAGCGGCGCTGGAATGGGAAGCGGTGCGGGCCAGGGAAGCGGCGCTGGAATGGGAAGCGGTGCGGGCCAGGGGAAGCGGTGCGGGCCAGGGAAGCGGCGCTGGAATGGGAAGCGGTGCGGGCCAGGGAAGCGGCGCTGGAATGGGAGGTGGAACGGGAAGCGGACAAGGCCAGGGGAAGCGGCGCTGGAACGGGAAGTGGACAGGGAAGCGGCGCTGGAATGGGAAGCGGTGCGGGCCAGGGAAGCGGCGCTGGAATGGGAAGCAGCGCTGGAATGGGAAGCGGCGCGGGCCAGGGAAGCGGCGCTGGAATGGGAGTTGGAACGGGAAGCGGACAAGGCCAGGGAAGCGGACAAGGCCAGGGAAGCGGACAAGGCCAGGGAAGCGGCGCTGGAACGGGAAGCGGCGCTGGAATGGGAAGCGGCGCTGGAACGGGAAGTGGACAGGGAAGCGGCGCTGGAATGGGAAGCGGTGCGGGCCAGGGAAGCGGCGCTGGAATGGGAGGTGGAATGGGAAGCGGCGCTGGAATGGGAAGCGGCGCTGGAATGGGAAGCGGCGCGGGCCAGGGAAGCGGCGCTGGAATGGGAGTTGGAACGGGAAGCGGACAAGGCCAGGGAAGCGGACAAGGCCAGGGAAGCGGACAAGGCCAGGGAAGCGGACAAGGCCAGGGAAGCGGACAAGGCCAGGGAAGCGGACAAGGCCAGGGAAGCGGTCAGGGAAGCGGCGCTGGCCAGGGAAGCGGTAATGGAATCGGCGCTGGCCAGGGAAGCGGTCATGGAATCGGCGCTGGCCAGGGAAGCGGTCATGGAAGCGGCGTTGGAATGGGAAGCGGTCATGGAAGCGGCGCTGGCCAGGGAAGCGGTCATGGAAGCGGCGCTGGCCAGGGAAGCGGTCAGGGAAGCGGCGTTGGAATGGGAAGCGGTGCTGGCCAGGGAAGCGGCGCTGGAATGGGAGGTGGAATGGGAAGCGGACAAGGCCAGGGAAGCGGCGCGGGCCAGGGAAGCGGCGCTGGAATGGGAGGTGGAACGGGAAGCGGCGCGGGCCAGGGAAGCGGCGCTGGAATGGGAGGTGGAACGGGAAGCGGACAAGGCCAGGGAAGCGGTCATGGAAGCGGCGTTGGAATGGGAAGCGGTCAGGGAAGCGGCGTTGGAATGGGAAGCGGTGCTGGCCAGGGAAGCGGCGCTGGAATGGGAGGTGGAATGGGAAGCGGACAAGGCCAGGGAAGCGGCGCGGGCCAGGGAAGCGGCGCTGGAATGGGAGGTGGAACGGGAAGCGGACAAGGCCAGGGAAGCGGTCATGGAAGCGGCGCTGGAATGGGAAGCGGCGCTGGAACGGGAAGTGGACAGGGAAGCGGCGCTGGAATGGGAAGCGGTGCGGGCCAGGGAAGCGGCGCTGGAATGGGAGGTGGAATGGGAAGCGGCGCTGGAATGGGAAGCGGCGCTGGAATGGGAAGCGGCGCTGGAATGGGAGTTGGAACGGGAAGCGGACAAGGCCAGGGAAGCGGACAAGGCCAGGGAAGCGGTCAGGGAAGCGGCGCTGGCCAGGGAAGCGGTCATGGAATCGGCGCTGGCCAGGGAAGCGGTCATGGAATCGGCGCTGGCCAGGGAAGCGGTCATGGAATCGGCGCTGGCCAGGGAAGCGGTCATGGAAGCGGCGTTGGAATGGGAAGCGGTCATGGAAGCGGCGCTGGCCAGGGAAGCGGTCATGGAAGCGGCGCTGGCCAGGGAAGCGGTCAGGGAAGCGGCGTTGGAATGGGAAGCGGTGCTGGCCAGGGAAGCGGCGCTGGAATGGGAGGTGGAATGGGAAGCGGTCGTGGAAGCGGCGCTGGCCAGGGAAGCGGTCATGGAAGCGGCGCTGGCCAGGGAAGCGGTCAGGGAAGCGGCGTTGGAATGGGAAGCGGTGCTGGCCAGGGAAGCGGCGCTGGAATGGGAGGTGGAATGGGAAGCGGACAAGGCCAGGGAAGCGGCGCGGGCCAGGGAAGCGGCGCTGGAATGGGAAGCGGCGCTGGAATGGGAGGTGGAATGGGAAGCGGACAAGGCCAGGGAAGCGGCGCGGGCCAGGGAAGCGGCGCTGGAATGGGAGGTGGAACGGGAAGCGGACAAGGCCAGGGAAGCGGTCATGGAAGCGGCGTTGGAATGGGAAGCGGTCAGGGAAGCGGCGTTGGAATGGGAAGCGGTGCTGGCCAGGGAAGCGGCGCTGGAATGGGAGGTGGAATGGGAAGCGGACAAGGCCCAGGGAAGCGGTCATGGAAGCGGCGCTGGCCAGGGAAGCGGTCATGGAAGCGGCGCTGGCCAGGGAAGCGGTCATGGAAGCGGCGCTGGCCAGGGAAGCGGTCATGGAAGCGGCGCTGGCCAGGGAAGCGGTCATGGAAGCGGCGCTGGCCAGGGAAGCGGTCATGGAAGTGGCGCTTGCCAGGGAAGCGGTTATGGTCAGGGAAGCGGTCAGGGATGTGGTCAAGGAAGTTGTCGACGATGTGGCCAAGGTCAATGATGTGCTCAGGGAAATGGTCATGGGAGTTTTGCATAATACTTTCTGGATATCTTTTCAATTCAGTGCTTTATTCATATGGCATGTTTTCCCTGTTTGTTCAAACGGTTTAGAAAGATTCTGTCTCTCCCCCACCTCCTCAAATAAAAATAATTGCTTGATTGAAGAGTTGGTGTTTTTGGTATCATTTGGCTGTTTTCTCACAACTGCTCTCTGGCATCAGTGCTTGAAGTTCCTCTCCCTGAGACCTGGACATTTAGCAAAGTATTAGCCATTTTTTAGCCAATTTAAAAGAACTGTTTTGTGTGTTTTAAATTTATTTTTGGCAAAGCTGAATTGGCTGCAGCCATTACTCCAGTCAGAAATCATTTTAATATGCCGATTTGGTGCTCTAGAAACATTTCATGAATGCTGAAAACAGTTTGTAGGGAGCAAGTAATACTTCCATGAGGCAATATATGCTAAAGACAGCATGTTCCTAGGAGACGTTGATTTCTTAAACACAGTTGTACTAATAAATATAGGAATAGTATAACAGGTGATGCAGGTCAAAAGCTTAGGACCAGTGTATTTAGAATTGGAATAAAGCTTGCCGTGTTTGGGAAATATACTGTTTAAATAAAGTAAAAGAGGCTATATTTAAAATGTTTCATGGTATATGCAGCTAAAAGTGTGTTAGAGATTTAATCTGGATATTGATTTATTCCTGCGATTTGTTTGCTGAATGGAAAAGGAGTCTATATTATCCATGTATTTTGTAATTGTGTTTACAAATGAATTTTTTTATTTTTTTGGGGTGGATGTGGAAAGTGTAATTAGAAGGAAAACATATTACATTCAAGTTAAATAATTTTGATATGTATGTAGTATTCAAATGAATGTAATAACTTTTCTTGTACATCTTTTTATTATTTTGGGAAAGTTTCACATACAAGGTCAGGGTCCAAGCCAAATTTCATCCATTTTCTTCAGGAGACTTAAGGACTACTGCACCAGTTTGGAGAACATTGTTAATAAAAAAGAAAACAAGACTTGTAATATTTTTACGAATATACAGTTGTTGATTACTGAGTAAATGGTTTGCACACTCTTGTACATTACTGTTGTATATTTTGTTCTGGTTAATTTTAAGAAAAGAAGAAGAATTAGAAGAACCGGCACGCAGCGCTGCATGAAGTCGAACACACCTATTGGTACCACAACATGATCGCTGTACCACCTGACCACTGCAGATTCATTTTGCAGTTGATAGTGTCGCCATAGAAATGCACAATCCTCTCATAATTAGGCTAGCTTAATTATTATGACATGGCGTGAACGCAGCATTCAGCTCATCCAACCCCAATCAAACACACCTGAACAAGCTAATCAAGGCATTTCAGATTACTAGAAAGCTACAGGCAGGTGAGTTTGATCAGGGTTGGAATTGACCTGTTCTCCTTGGATCTTTAAAACCCCATTTTACAGAGGTTGATATTGCAGCAACACGTATTCGTTTTAGTTTTGTGCACTTCGCTGTCCGCTTCTCCTGACGCACCAATTCAGCGCATTTTCCAGCAGAGATCACAGGCCGGGAGGATGACAGCTCGAGTGTATTTCTCGTTGATTGCTGTTTTATCGTGTCTGTTTGGATACTTGAGCATAACTCACGCTATTCAAAGACGAACCACAGGTGAGAAGATCTGTTGCTTTCATTACACAGCCTGAAGAAACGCAGAAATAAGTGACTCTCAGTCTTTGAAAGTAATTAACACAGTCTACGAATGAGTAGTAGGTTTTAAAACACTGATTTGAAGCGGACAAATATGTCAAATTTGTATTTAGGTTTGAGACCCATTGCGAAACCCCCTGATTTACAAATGCTGAAACCACACTACCTGGCCTCCCCTAATGATCCTCTTGAATTCTCTAGTGGACGGTTTCTGTCCGGCAAGGCTGACGGTCGTGCCGTCCCATCGAGGATGTTCTTCTGATGAAGACTGCCCTGGAGGACACAAATGCTGTCGATTTGACTGTGGGCCTGTTTGCGTACTGCCTGTTTTCAGTGAGTTTCAGTTAATAATGGATGCTAGGACTAAAAAATACCTCACGTAACGCATTGAATTCAATAAGTTTTGAGGCAGAGACTTTGCCTTCTGTTGTTCTCCTCTAAAGTAGGTTTGAATTAATCCCTTAGGATAGTTTTAAGCACAGGATGGCTTTACAAATAAAGAGGAATAATGCTTCAAACAGTGGTTCTCAATTCCAGTCCTGGGGACCCCCTGCTCTGCACGTTTTGCATGTCTCCCTTATTTGATGATCAAACATGCAAATGTGCAGCGCAAGGGGTCCCCAGGACTGGAATTGAGAACCACTGACTTGGAATATAATTCACTCTGTAGGTAAAACTTGCGTTGTATATTGAAGTAGCATACGGTCTATATCAGGGGTGGCGAACTCCGGTCCTGGAGAGGCGCAGCCCTGCAGAGTTCAGCTCCAACCCGAATTAAAACTCACCTGCCTGTAGCTTTCTAATAACCCTTCAGACCTTGATTAGGTTGTTCAGGGTTGAAGCAAAACTCTGCAGGGCTGCGAGTCCAGGACCGACGTTCGCCAGCCCTGGTCTATATGCACAAACTAAAGCTGACTATCTGTGTTCACGCAGTGAAGCTGGGTCAATGTCCCATACCGGAGATGATTCCACTGTGTGCTGAAAGCTGTTTCAATGATGGCCAGTGTCCTGGCACACAGAAATGTTGCCCAACCACCGGTGGCTTTGCATGCAGTGAACCACGTGGTCAGGGAAGAGGTCAGGCAAGTTGCCAGGGAAGAGGTATTGGCCAGGGAAGCGGACTGGGAAGTGGTATTGGCCAGGGAAGCGGTTATGGTCAGGGTTATGGCACTGGAATGGGAAGCGGCACTGGAATGGGAAGCGGACAGGGAAGTGGCGCTGGAATGGGAAGCGGACAGGGAAGCGGTTATGGTCAGGGTTATGGCGCTGGAATGGGAAGCGGACAGGGCCAGGGAAGCGGCGCTGGAATGGGAAGCGGCCAGGGAAGCGGCGCTGGAATGGGAAGCGGACAGGGAAGCGGTTATGGTCAGGGTTATGGCGCTGGAATGGGAAGCGGACAGGGCCAGGGAAGCGGCGCTGGAATGGGAAGCGGCGCTGGAATGGGAAGCGGCGCTGGAATGGGAAGCGGACTGGGAAGTGGTATTGGCCAGGGAAGCGGTTATGGCACTGGAATGGGAAGCGGACAGGGCCAGGGAAGCGGCGCTGGAATGGGAAGCGGCGCTGGAATGGGAAGCGGACAGGGAAGCGGTTATGGTCAGGGTTATGGCGCTGGAATGGGAAGCGGCGCTGGAATGGGAAGCGGCGCTGGAATGGGAAGCGGCGCTGGAATGGGAAGCGGCGCTGGAATGGGAAGCGGACAGGGAAGCGGTAATGGCGCTGGAATGGGAAGCGGCGCTGGAATGGGAAGCGGTGCGGGCCAGGGAAGCGGCGCTGGAATGGGAAGCGGTGCGGGCCAGGGAAGCGGCGCTGGAATGGGAAGCGGTGCGGGCCAGGGAAGCGGTGCGGGGCCAAGGAAGCGGCGCTGGAATGGGAAGCGGTGCGGGCCAGGGAAGCGGCGCTGGAATGGGAAGCGGTGCGGGCCAGGGAAGCGGTGCGGGCCAGGGAAGCGGTGCGGGCCAGGGAAGCGGCGCTGGAATGGGAAGCGGTGCGGGCCAGGGAAGCGGCGCTGGAACGGGAAGTGGACAGGGAAGCGGCGCTGGAATGGGAAGCGGTGCGGGCCAGGGAAGCGGCGCTGGAATGGGAAGCAGCGCTGGAATGGGAAGCGGCGCGGGCCAGGGAAGCGGCGCTGGAATGGGAGTTGGAACGGGAAGCGGACAAGGCCAGGGAAGCGGACACGGCCAGGGAAGCGGCGCTGGAACGGGAAGCGGCGCTGGAATGGGAAGCGGCGCTGGAACGGGAAGTGGACAGGGAAGCGGCGCTGGAATGGGAAGCGGTGCGGGCCAGGGAAGCGGCGCTGGAATGGGAGGTGGAATGGGAAGCGGCGCTGGAATGGGAAGCGGCGCTGGAATGGGAAGCGGCGCGGGCCAGGGAAGCGGCGCTGGAATGGGAGTTGGAACGGGAAGCGGACAAGGCCAGGGAAGCGGACAAGGCCAGGGAAGCGGACAAGGCCAGGGAAGCGGACAAGGCCAGGGAAGCGGACAAGGCCAGGGAAGCGGTCAGGGAAGCGGCGCTGGCCAGGGAAGCGGTAATGGAATCGGCGCTGGCCAGGGAAGCGGTCATGGAATCGGCGCTGGCCAGGGAAGCGGTCATGGAAGCGGCGTTGGAATGGGAAGCGGTCATGGAAGCGGCGCTGGAACGGGAAGCGGCGCTGGAATGGGAAGCGGCGCTGGAACGGGAAGTGGACAGGGAAGCGGCGCTGGAATGGGAAGCGGTGCGGGCCAGGGAAGCGGCGCTGGAATGGGAGGTGGAATGGGAAGCGGCGCTGGAATGGGAAGCGGCGCTGGAATGGGAAGCGGCGCGGGCCAGGGAAGCGGCGCTGGAATGGGAGTTGGAACGGGAAGCGGACAAGGCCAGGGAAGCGGACAAGGCCAGGGAAGCGGACAAGGCCAGGGAAGCGGACAAGGCCAGGGAAGCGGACAAGGCCAGGGAAGCGGTCAGGGAAGCGGCGCTGGCCAGGGAAGCGGTAATGGAATCGGCGCTGGCCAGGGAAGCGGTCATGGAATCGGCGCTGGCCAGGGAAGCGGTCATGGAAGCGGCGTTGGAATGGGAAGCGGTCATGGAAGCGGCGCTGGCCAGGGAAGCGGTCATGGAAGCGGCGCTGGCCAGGGAAGCGGTCAGGGAAGCGGCGTTGGAATGGGAAGCGGTGCTGGCCAGGGAAGCGGCGCTGGAATGGGAGGTGGAATGGGAAGCGGACAAGGCCAGGGAAGCGGCGCGGGCCAGGGAAGCGGCGCTGGAATGGGAGGTGGAACGGGAAGCGGCGCGGGCCAGGGAAGCGGCGCTGGAATGGGAGGTGGAACGGGAAGCGGACAAGGCCAGGGAAGCGGTCATGGAAGCGGCGTTGGAATGGGAAGCGGTCAGGGAAGCGGCGTTGGAATGGGAAGCGGTGCTGGCCAGGGAAGCGGCGCTGGAATGGGAGGTGGAATGGGAAGCGGACAAGGCCAGGGAAGCGGCGCGGGCCAGGGAAGCGGCGCTGGAATGGGAGGTGGAACGGGAAGCGGACAAGGCCAGGGAAGCGGTCATGGAAGCGGCGCTGGAATGGGAAGCGGCGCTGGAACGGGAAGTGGACAGGGAAGCGGCGCTGGAATGGGAAGCGGTGCGGGCCAGGGAAGCGGCGCTGGAATGGGAGGTGGAATGGGAAGCGGCGCTGGAATGGGAAGCGGCCGCTGGAATGGGAAGCGGCGCTGGAATGGGTAGTTGGAACGGGAAGCGGACAAGGCCAGGGAAGCGGACAAGGCCAGGGAAGCGGTCAGGGAAGCGGCGCTGGCCAGGGAAGGCGGTCATGGAATCGGCGCTGGCCAGGGAATCGGTCATGGAAATCGGCGCTGGCCAGGGAAGCGGTCATGGAATCGGCGCTGGCCAGGGAAGCGGTCATGGAAGCGGGCGTTGGAATGGGAAGCGGTCATGGAAGCGGCGCTGGCCAGGGAAGCGGTCATGGAAGCGGCGCTGGCCAGGGAAGCGGGTCAGGGAAGCGGCGTTGGAATGGGAAGCGGTGCTGGCCAGGGAAGCGGCGCTGGAATGGGAGGTGGAATGGGAAGCGGTCGTGGAAGCGGCGCTGGCCAGGGAAGCGGTCATGGAAGCGGCGCTGGCCAGGGAAGCGGTCAGGAAGCGGCGTTGGAATGGGAAGCGGTGCTGGCCAGGGAAGCGGCGCTGGAATGGGAGGTGGAATGGGAAGCGGACAAGGCCAGGGAAGCGGCGCGGGCCAGGAAGCGGCGCTGGAATGGGAAGCGGCGCTGGAATGGGAGGTGGAATGGAAGCGGACAAGGCCAGGGAAGCGGCGCGGGCCAGGGAAGCGGCGCTGGAATGGGAGGTGGAACGGGAAGCGGACAAGGCCAGGGAAGCGGTCATGGAAGCGGCGTTGGAATGGGAAGCGGTCAGGGAAGCGGCGTTGGAATGGGAAGCGGACAAGGCCAGGGAAGCGGTCATGGAAGCGGCGTTGGAATGGGAAGCGGTCAGGGAAGCGGCGTTGGAATGGGAAGCGGACAAGGCCAGGGAAGCGGTCATGGAAGCGGACAAGGCCAGGGAAGCGGTCATGGAAGCGGCGCTGGCCCAGGGAGCGGTCATGGAAGCGGTCATGGAAGCGGCGCTGGCCAGGGAAGCGGTCATGGAAGCGGCGCTGGCCAGGGAAGCGGTCATGGAAGCGGCGCTGGCCAGGGAAGCGGTCATGGAAGCGGCGCTGGCCAGGGAAGCGGTCATGGAAGTGGCGCTTGCCAGGGAAGCGGTTATGGTCAGGGAAGCGGTCAGGGATGTGGTCAAGGAAGTTGTCGACGATGTGGCCAAGGTCAATGATGTGCTCAGGGAAATGGTCATGGGAGTTTTGCATAATACTTTCTGGATATCTTTTCAATTCAGTGCTTTATTCATATGGCATGTTTTCCCTGTTTGTTCAAACGGTTTAGAAAGATTCTGTCTCTCTCCCCCACCTCCTCAAATAAAAATAATTGCTTGATTGAAGAGTTGGTGTTTTTGGTATCATTTGGCTGTTTTCTCACAACTGCTCTCTGGCATCAGTGCTTGAAGTTCCTCTCCCTGAGACCTGGACATTTAGCAAAGTATTAGCCATTTTTTAGCCAATTTAAAAGAACTGTTTTGTGTGTTTTAAATTTATTTTTGGCAAAGCTGAATTGGCTGCAGCCATTACTCCAGTCAGAAATCATTTTAATATGCCGATTTGGTGCTCTAGAAACATTTCATGAATGCTGAAAACAGTTTGTAGGGAGCAAGTAATACTTCCATGAGGCAATATATGCTAAAGACAGCATGTTCCTAGGAGACGTTGATTTCTTAAACACAGTTGTACTAATAAATATAGGAATAGTATAACAGGTGATGCAGGTCAAAAGCTTAGGACCAGTGTATTTAGAATTGGAATAAAGCTTGCCGTGTTTGGGAAATATACTGTTTAAATAAAGTAAAAGAGGCTATATTTAAAATGTTTCATGGTATATGCAGCTAAAAGTGTGTTAGAGATTTAATCTGGATATTGATTTATTCCTGCGATTTGTTTGCTGAATGGAAAAGGAGTCTATATTATCCATGTATTTTGTAATTGTGTTTACAAATGAATTTTTTTATTTTTTTGGGGTGGATGTGGAAAGTGTAATTAGAAGGAAAACATATTACATTCAAGTTAAATAATTTTGATATGTATGTAGTATTCAAATGAATGTAATAACTTTTCTTGTACATCTTTTTATTATTTTGGGAAAGTTTCACATACAAGGTCAGGGTCCAAGCCAAATTTCATCCATTTTCTTCAGGAGACTTAAGGACTACTGCACCAGTTTGGAGAACATTGTTAATAAAAAAGAAAACAAGACTTGTAATATTTTTACGAATATACAGTTGTTGATTACTGAGTAAATGGTTTGCACACTCTTGTACATTACTGTTGTATATTTTGTTCTGGTTAATTTTAAGAAAAGAAGAAGAATTAGAAGAACCGGCACGCAGCGCTGCATGAAGTCGAACACACCTATTGGTACCACAACATGATCGCTGTACCACCTGACCACTGCAGATTCATTTTGCAGTTGATAGTGTCGCCATAGAAATGCACAATCCTCTCATAATTAGGCTAGCTTAATTATTATGACATGGCGTGAACGCAGCATTCAGCTCATCCAACCCCAATCAAACACACCTGAACAAGCTAATCAAGGCATTTCAGATTACTAGAAAGCTACAGGCAGGTGAGTTTGATCAGGGTTGGAATTGACCTGTTCTCCTTGGATCTTTAAAACCCCATTTTACAGAGGTTGATATTGCAGCAACACGTATTCGTTTTAGTTTTGTGCACTTCGCTGTCCGCTTCTCCTGACGCACCAATTCAGCGCATTTTCCAGCAGAGATCACAGGCCGGGAGGATGACAGCTCGAGTGTATTTCTCGTTGATTGCTGTTTTATCGTGTCTGTTTGGATACTTGAGCATAACTCACGCTATTCAAAGACGAACCACAGGTGAGAAGATCTGTTGCTTTCATTACACAGCCTGAAGAAACGCAGAAATAAGTGACTCTCAGTCTTTGAAAGTAATTAACACAGTCTACGAATGAGTAGTAGGTTTTAAAACACTGATTTGAAGCGGACAAATATGTCAAATTTGTATTTAGGTTTGAGACCCATTGCGAAACCCCTGATTTACAAATGCTGAAACCACACTACCTGGCCTCCCCTAATGATCCTCTTGAATTCTCTAGTGGACGGTTTCTGTCCGGCAAGGCTGACGGTCGTGCCGTCCCATCGAGGATGTTCTTCTGATGAAGACTGCCCTGGAGGACACAAATGCTGTCGATTTGACTGTGGGCCTGTTTGCGTACTGCCTGTTTTCAGTGAGTTTCAGTTAATAATGGATGCTAGGACTAAAAAATACCTCACGTAACGCATTGAATTCAATAAGTTTTGAGGCAGAGACTTTGCCTTCTGTTGTTCTCCTCTAAAGTAGGTTTGAATTAATCCCTTAGGATAGTTTTAAGCACAGGATGGCTTTACAAAATAAAGAGGAATAATGCTTCAAACAGTGGTTCTCAATTCCAGTCCTGGGGACCCCCTGCTCTGCACGTTTTGCATGTCTCCCTTATTTGATGATCAAACATGCAAAATGTGCAGCGCAAGGGGTCCCCAGGACTGGAATTGAGAACCACTGACTTGGAATATAATTCACTCTGTAGGTAAAACTTGCGTTGTATATTGAAGTAGCATACGGTCTATATCAGGGGTGGCGAACTCCGGTCCTGGAGAGGCGCAGCCCTGCAGAGTTCAGCTCCAACCCGAATTAAAACTCACCTGCCTGTAGCTTTCTAATAACCCTTCAGACCTTGATTAGGTTGTTCAGGGTTGAAGCAAAACTCTGCAGGGCTGCGAGTCCAGGACCGACGTTCGCCAGCCCTGGTCTATATGCACAAACTAAAGCTGACTATCTGTGTTCACGCAGTGAAGCTGGGTCAATGTCCCATACCGGAGATGATTCCACTGTGTGCTGAAAGCTGTTTCAATGATGGCCAGTGTCCTGGCACACAGAAATGTTGCCCAACCACCGGTGGCTTTGCATGCAGTGAACCACGTGGTCAGGGAAGAGGTCAGGCAAGTTGCCAGGGAAGAGGTATTGGCCAGGGAAGCGGACTGGGAAGTGGTATTGGCCAGGGAAGCGGTTATGCTCAGGGTTATGGCACTGGAATGGGAAGCGGCACTGGAATGGGAAGCGGACAGGGAAGTGGCGCTGGAATGGGAAGCGGACAGGGAAGCGGTTATGGTCAGGGTTATGGCGCTGGAATGGGAAGCGGACAGGGCCAGGGAAGCGGCGCTGGAATGGGAAGCGGCCAGGGAAGCGGCGCTGGAATGGGAAGCGGACAGGGAAGCGGTTATGGTCAGGGTTATGGCGCTGGAATGGGAAGCGGACAGGGCCAGGGAAGCGGCGCTGGAATGGGAAGCGGCGCTGGAATGGGAAGCGGCGCTGGAATGGGAAGCGGACTGGGAAGTGGTATTGGCCAGGGAAGCGGTTATGGCACTGGAATGGGAAGCGGACAGGGCCAGGGAAGCGGCGCTGGAATGGGAAGCGGCGCTGGAATGGGAAGCGGACAGGGAAGCGGTTATGGCGCTGGAATGGGAAGCGGCGCTGGAATGGGAAGCGGCGCTGGAATGGGAAGCGGCGCTGGAATGGGAAGCGGCGCTGGAATGGGAAGCGGACAGGGAAGCGGTTATGGCGCTGGAATGGGAAGCGGCGCTGGAATGGGAAGCGGTGCGGGCCAGGGAAGCGGCGCTGGAATGGGAAGCGGTGCGGGCCAGGGAAGCGGCGCTGGAATGGGAAGCGGTGCGGGCCAGGGAAGCGGTGCGGGCCAAGGAAGCGGCGCTGGAATGGGAAGCGGTGCGGGCCAGGGAAGCGGCGCTGGAATGGGAAGCGGTGCGGGCCAGGGAAGCGGTGCGGGCCAGGGAAGCGGTGCGGGCCAGGGAAGCGGCGCTGGAATGGGAAGCGGTGCGGGCCAGGGAAGCGGCGCTGGAATGGGAGGTGGAACGGGAAGCGGACAAGGCCAGGGAAGCGGCGCTGGAAAGGGAAGTGGACAGGGAAGCGGCGCTGGAATGGGAAGCGGTGCGGGCCAGGGAAGCGGCGCTGGAATGGGAAGCAGCGCTGGAATGGGAAGCGGCGCGGGCCAGGGAAGCGGCGCTGGAATGGGAGTTGGAACGGGAAGCGGACAAGGCCAGGGAAGCGGACAAGGCCAGGGAAGCGGACAAGGCCAGGGAAGCGGCGCTGGAACGGGAAGCGGCGCTGGAATGGGAAGCGGCGCTGGAACGGGAAGTGGACAGGGAAGCGGCGCTGGAATGGGAAGCGGTGCGGGCCAGGGAAGCGGCGCTGGAATGGGAGGTGGAATGGGAAGCGGCGCTGGAATGGGAAGCGGCGCTGGAATGGGAAGCGGCGCGGGCCAGGGAAGCGGCGCTGGAATGGGAGTTGGAACGGGAAGCGGACAAGGCCAGGGAAGCGGACAAGGCCAGGGAAGCGGACAAGGCCAGGGAAGCGGACAAGGCCAGGGAAGCGGACAAGGCCAGGGAAGCGGTCAGGGAAGCGGCGCTGGCCAGGGAAGCGGTAATGGAATCGGCGCTGGCCAGGGAAGCGGTCATGGAATCGGCGCTGGCCAGGGAAGCGGTCATGGAAGCGGCGTTGGAATGGGAAGCGGTCATGGAAGCGGCGCTGGCCAGGGAAGCGGTCATGGAAGCGGCGCTGGCCAGGGAAGCGGTCAGGGAAGCGGCGTTGGAATGGGAAGCGGTGCTGGCCAGGGAAGCGGCGCTGGAATGGGAGGTGGAATGGGAAGCGGACAAGGCCAGGGAAGCGGCGCGGGCCAGGGAAGCGGCGCTGGAATGGGAGGTGGAACGGGAAGCGGCGCGGGCCAGGGAAGCGGCGCTGGAATGGGAGGTGGAACGGGAAGCGGACAAGGCCAGGGAAGCGGTCATGGAAGCGGCGTTGGAATGGGAAGCGGTCAGGGAAGCGGCGTTGGAATGGGAAGCGGTGCTGGCCAGGGAAGCGGCGCTGGAATGGGAGGTGGAATGGGAAGCGGACAAGGCCAGGGAAGCGGCGCGGGCCAGGGAAGCGGCGCTGGAATGGGAGGTGGAACGGGAAGCGGACAAGGCCAGGGAAGCGGTCATGGAAGCGGCGCTGGAATGGGAAGCGGCGCTGGAACGGGAAGTGGACAGGGAAGCGGCGCTGGAATGGGAAGCGGTGCGGGCCAGGGAAGCGGCGCTGGAATGGGAGGTGGAATGGGAAGCGGCGCTGGAATGGGAAGCGGCGCTGGAATGGGAAGCGGCGCTGGAATGGGAGTTGGAACGGGAAGTGGACAAGGCCAGGGAAGCGGACAAGGCCAGGGAAGCGGTCAGGGAAGCGGCGCTGGCCAGGGAAGCGGTCATGGAATCGGCGCTGGCCAGGGAAGCGGTCATGGAATCGGCGCTGGCCAGGGAAGCGGTCATGCAATCGGCGCTGGCCAGGGAAGCGGTCATGGAAGCGGCGTTGGAATGGGAAGCGGTCATGGAAGCGGCGCTGGCCAGGGAAGCGGTCATGGAAGCGGCGCTGGCCAGGGAAGCGGCGTTGGAATGGGAAGCGGTGCTGGCCAGGGAAGCGGCGCTGGAATGGGAGGTGGAATGGGAAGCGGTCATGGAAGCGGCGCTGGCCAGGGAAGCGGTCATGGAAGCGGCGCTGGCAGGGAAGCGGTCAGGGAAGCGGCGTTGGAATGGGAAGCGGTGCTGGCCAGGGAAGCGGCGCTGGAATGGGAGGTGGAATGGGAAGCGGACAAGGCCAGGGAAGCGGCGCGGGCCAGGGAAGCGGCGCTGGAATGGGAAGCGGCGCTGGAATGGGAGGTGGAATGGGAAGCGGACAAGGCCAGGGAAGCGGCGCGGGCCAGGGAAGCGGCGCTGGAATGGGAGGTGGAACGGGAAGCGGACAAGGCCAGGGAAGCGGTCATGGAAGCGGCGTTGGAATGGGAAGCGGTCAGGGAAGCGGCGTTGGAATGGGAAGCGGTGCTGGCCAGGGAAGCGGCGCTGGAATGGGAGGTGGAATGGGAAGCGGACAAGGCCAGGGAAGCGGTCATGGAAGCGGCGCTGGCCAGGGAAGCGGTCATGGAAGCGGCGCTGCCAGGGAAGCGGTCATGGAAGCGGCGCTGGCCAGGGAAGCGGTCATGGAAGCGGCGCTGGCCAGGGAAGCGGTCATGGAAGCGGCGCTGGCCAGGGAAGCGGTCATGGAAGCGGCGCTGGCCAGGGAAGCGGTCATGGAAGTGGCGCTTGCCAGGGAAGCGGTTATGGTCAGGGAAGCGGTCAGGGATGTGGTCAAGGAAGTTGTCGACGATGTGGCCAAGGTCAATGATGTGCTCAGGGAAATGGTCATGGGAGTTTTGCATAATACTTTCTGGATATCTTTTCAATTCAGTGCTTTATTCATATGGCATGTTTTCCCTGTTTGTTCAAACGGTTTAGAAAGATTCTGTCTCTCCCCCACCTCCTCAAATAAAAATAATTGCTTGATTGAAGAGTTGGTGTTTTTGGTATCATTTGGCTGTTTTCTCACAACTGCTCTCTGGCATCAGTGCTTGAAGTTCCTCTCCCTGAGACCTGGACATTTAGCAAAGTATTAGCCATTTTTTAGCCAATTTAAAAGAACTGTTTTGTGTGTTTTAAATTTATTTTTGGCAAAGCTGAATTGGCTGCAGCCATTACTCCAGTCAGAAATCATTTTAATATGCCGATTTGGTGCTCTAGAAACATTTCATGAATGCTGAAAACAGTTTGTAGGGAGCAAGTAATACTTCCATGAGGCAATATATGCTAAAGACAGCATGTTCCTAGGAGACGTTGATTTCTTAAACACAGTTGTACTAATAAATATAGGAATAGTATAACAGGTGATGCAGGTCAAAAGCTTAGGACCAGTGTATTTAGAATTGGAATAAAGCTTGCCGTGTTTGGGAAATATACTGTTTAAATAAAGTAAAAGAGGCTATATTTAAAATGTTTCATGGTATATGCAGCTAAAAGTGTGTTAGAGATTTAATCTGGATATTGATTTATTCCTGCGATTTGTTTGCTGAATGGAAAAGGAGTCTATATTATCCATGTATTTTGTAATTGTGTTTACAAATGAATTTTTTTATTTTTTTGGGGTGGATGTGGAAAGTGTAATTAGAAGGAAAACATATTACATTCAAGTTAAATAATTTTGATATGTATGTAGTATTCAAATGAATGTAATAACTTTTCTTGTACATCTTTTTATTATTTTGGGAAAGTTTCACATACAAGGTCAGGGTCCAAGCCAAATTTCATCCATTTTCTTCAGGAGACTTAAGGACTACTGCACCAGTTTGGAGAACATTGTTAATAAAAAAGAAAACAAGACTTGTAATATTTTTACGAATATACAGTTGTTGATTACTGAGTAAATGGTTTGCACACTCTTGTACATTACTGTTGTATATTTTGTTCTGGTTAATTTTAAGAAAAGAAGAAGAATTAGAAGAACCGGCACGCAGCGCTGCATGAAGTCGAACACACCTATTGGTACCACAACATGATCGCTGTACCACCTGACCACTGCAGATTCATTTTGCAGTTGATAGTGTCGCCATAGAAATGCACAATCCTCTCATAATTAGGCTAGCTTAATTATTATGACATGGCGTGAACGCAGCATTCAGCTCATCCAACCCCAATCAAACACACCTGAACAAGCTAATCAAGGCATTTCAGATTACTAGAAAGCTACAGGCAGGTGAGTTTGATCAGGGTTGGAATTGACCTGTTCTCCTTGGATCTTTAAAACCCCATTTTACAGAGGTTGATATTGCAGCAACACGTATTCGTTTTAGTTTTGTGCACTTCGCTGTCCGCTTCTCCTGACGCACCAATTCAGCGCATTTTCCAGCAGAGATCACAGGCCGGGAGGATGACAGCTCGAGTGTATTTCTCGTTGATTGCTGTTTTTATCGTGTCTGTTTGGATACTTGAGCATAACTCACGCTATTCAAAGACGAACCACAGGTGAGAAGATCTGTTGCTTTCATTACACAGCCTGAAGAAACGCAGAAATAAGTGACTCTCAGTCTTTGAAAGTAATTAACACAGTCTACGAATGAGTAGTAGGTTTTAAAACACTGATTTGAAGCGGACAAATATGTCAAATTTGTATTTAGGTTTGAGACCCATTGCGAAACCCCTGATTTACAAATGCTGAAACCACACTACCTGGCCTCCCCTAATGATCCTCTTGAATTCTCTAGTGGACGGTTTCTGTCCGGCAAGGCTGACGGTCGTGCCGTCCCATCGAGGATGTTCTTCTGATGAAGACTGCCCTGGAGGACACAAATGCTGTCGATTTGACTGTGGGCCTGTTTGCGTACTGCCTGTTTTCAGTGAGTTTCAGTTAATAATGGATGCTAGGACTAAAAAATACCTCACGTAACGCATTGAATTCAATAAGTTTTGAGGCAGAGACTTTGCCTTCTGTTGTTCTCCTCTAAAGTAGGTTTGAATTAATCCCTTAGGATAGTTTTAAGCACAGGATGGCTTTACAAAATAAAGAGGAATAATGCTTCAAACAGTGGTTCTCAATTCCAGTCCTGGGGACCCCCTGCTCTGCACGTTTTGCATGTCTCCCTTATTTGATGATCAAACATGCAAAATGTGCAGCGCAAGGGGTCCCCAGGACTGGAATTGAGAACCACTGACTTGGAATATAATTCACTCTGTAGGTAAAACTTGCGTTGTATATTGAAGTAGCATACGGTCTATATCAGGGGTGGCGAACTCCGGTCCTGGAGAGGCGCAGCCCTGCAGAGTTCAGCTCCAACCCGAATTAAAACTCACCTGCCTGTAGCTTTCTAATAACCCTTCAGACCTTGATTAGGTTGTTCAGGGTTGAAGCAAAACTCTGCAGGGCTGCGAGTCCAGGACCGACGTTCGCCAGCCCTGGTCTATATGCACAAACTAAAGCTGACTATCTGTGTTCACGCAGTGAAGCTGGGTCAATGTCCCATACCGGAGATGATTCCACTGTGTGCTGAAAGCTGTTTCAATGATGGCCAGTGTCCTGGCACACAGAAATGTTGCCCAACCACCGGTGGCTTTGCATGCAGTGAACCACGTGGTCAGGGAAGAGGTCAGGCAAGTTGCCAGGGAAGAGGTATTGGCCAGGGAAGCGGACTGGGAAGTGGTATTGGCCAGGGAAGCGGTTATGCTCAGGGTTATGGCACTGGAATGGGAAGCGGCACTGGAATGGGAAGCGGACAGGGAAGTGGCGCTGGAATGGGAAGCGGACAGGGAAGCGGTTATGGTCAGGGTTATGGCGCTGGAATGGGAAGCGGACAGGGCCAGGGAAGCGGCGCTGGAATGGGAAGCGGCCAGGGAAGCGGCGCTGGAATGGGAAGCGGACAGGGAAGCGGTTATGGTCAGGGTTATGGCGCTGGAATGGGAAGCGGACAGGGCCAGGGAAGCGGCGCTGGAATGGGAAGCGGCGCTGGAATGGGAAGCGGCGCTGGAATGGGAAGCGGACTGGGAAGTGGTATTGGCCAGGGAAGCGGTTATGGCACTGGAATGGGAAGCGGACAGGGCCAGGGAAGCGGCGCTGGAATGGGAAGCGGCGCTGGAATGGGAAGCGGACAGGGAAGCGGTTATGGCGCTGGAATGGGAAGCGGCGCTGGAATGGGAAGCGGCGCTGGAATGGGAAGCGGCGCTGGAATGGGAAGCGGCGCTGGAATGGGAAGCGGACAGGGAAGCGGTTATGGCGCTGGAATGGGAAGCGGCGCTGGAATGGGAAGCGGTGCGGGCCAGGGAAGCGGCGCTGGAATGGGAAGCGGTGCGGGCCAGGGAAGCGGCGCTGGAATGGGAAGCGGTGCGGGCCAGGGAAGCGGTGCGGGCCAAGGAAGCGGCGCTGGAATGGGAAGCGGTGCGGGCCAGGGAAGCGGCGCTGGAATGGGAAGCGGTGCGGGCCAGGGAAGCGGTGCGGGCCAGGGAAGCGGTGCGGGCCAGGGAAGCGGCGCTGGAATGGGAAGCGGTGCGGGCCAGGGAAGCGGCGCTGGAATGGGAGGTGGAACGGGAAGCGGACAAGGCCAGGGAAGCGGCGCTGGAAAGGGAAGTGGACAGGGAAGCGGCGCTGGAATGGGAAGCGGTGCGGGCCAGGGAAGCGGCGCTGGGAATGGGAAGCAGCGCTGGAATGGGAAGCGGCGCGGGCCAGGGAAGCGGCGCTGGAATGGGAGTTGGAACGGGAAGCGGACAAGGCCAGGGAAGCGGACAAGGCCAGGGAAGCGGACAAGGCCAGGGAAGCGGCGCTGGAACGGGAAGCGGCGCTGGAATGGGAAGCGGCGCTGGAACGGGAAGTGGACAGGGAAGCGGCGCTGGAATGGGAAGCGGTGCGGGCCAGGGAAGCGGCGCTGGAATGGGAGGTGGAATGGGAAGCGGCGCTGGAATGGGAAGCGGCGCTGGAATGGGAAGCGGCGCGGGCCAGGGGAAGCGGCGCTGGAATGGGAGTTGGAACGGGAAGCGGACAAGGCCAGGGAAGCGGACAAGGCCAGGGAAGCGGACAAGGCCAGGGAAGCGGACAAGGCCAGGGAAGCGGACAAGGCCAGGGAAGCGGTCAGGGAAGCGGCGCTGGCCAGGGAAGCGGTAATGGAATCGGCGCTGGCCAGGGAAGCGGTCATGGAATCGGCGCTGGCCAGGGAAGCGGTCATGGAAGCGGCGTTGGAATGGGAAGCGGTCATGGAAGCGGCGCTGGCCAGGGAAGCGGTCATGGAAGCGGCGCTGGCCAGGGAAGCGGTCAGGGAAGCGGCGTTGGAATGGGAAGCGGTGCTGGCCAGGGAAGCGGCGCTGGAATGGGAGGTGGAATGGGAAGCGGACAAGGCCAGGGAAGCGGCGCGGGCCAGGGAAGCGGCGCTGGAATGGGAGGTGGAACGGGAAGCGGCGCGGGCCAGGGAAGCGGCGCTGGAATGGGAGGTGGAACGGGAAGCGGACAAGGCCAGGGAAGCGGTCATGGAAGCGGCGTTGGAATGGGAAGCGGTCAGGGAAGCGGCGTTGGAATGGGAAGCGGTGCTGGCCAGGGAAGCGGCGCTGGAATGGGAGGTGGAATGGGAAGCGGACAAGGCCAGGGAAGCGGCGCGGGCCAGGGAAGCGGCGCTGGAAGGGAGGTGGAACGGGAAGCGGACAAGGCCAGGGAAGCGGTCATGGAAGCGGCGCTGGAATGGGAAGCGGCGCTGGAACGGGAAGTGGACAGGGAAGCGGCGCTGGAATGGGAAGCGGTGCGGGCCAGGGAAGCGGCGCTGGAATGGGAGGTGGAATGGGAAGCGGCGCTGGAATGGGAAGCGGCGCTGGAATGGGAAGCGGCGCTGGAATGGGAGTTGGAACGGGAAGTGGACAAGGCCAGGGAAGCGGACAAGGCCAGGGAAGCGGTCAGGGAAGCGGCGCTGGCCAGGGAAGCGGTCATGGAATCGGCGCTGGCCAGGGAAGCGGTCATGGAATCGGCGCTGGCCAGGGAAGCGGTCATGCAATCGGCGCTGGCCAGGGAAGCGGTCATGGAAGCGGCGTTGGAATGGGAAGCGGTCATGGAAGCGGCGCTGGCCAGGGAAGCGGTCATGGAAGCGGCGCTGGCCAGGGAAGCGGCGTTGGAATGGGAAGCGGTGCTGGCCAGGGAAGCGGCGCTGGAATGGGAGGTGGAATGGGAAGCGGTCATGGAAGCGGCGCTGGCCAGGGAAGCGGTCATGGAAGCGGCGCTGGCCAGGGAAGCGGTCAGGGAAGCGGCGTTGGAATGGGAAGCGGTGCTGGCCAGGGAAGCGGCGCTGGAATGGGAGGTGGAATGGGAAGCGGACAAGGCCAGGGAAGCGGCGCGGGCCAGGGAAGCGGCGCTGGAATGGGAAGCGGCGCTGGAATGGGAGGTGGAATGGGAAGCGGACAAGGCCAGGGAAGCGGCGCGGGCCAGGGAAGCGGCGCTGGAATGGGAGGTGGAACGGGAAGCGGACAAGGCCAGGGAAGCGGTCATGGAAGCGGCGTTGGAATGGGAAGCGGTCAGGGAAGCGGCGTTGGAATGGGAAGCGGTGCTGGCCAGGGAAGCGGCGCTGGAATGGGAGGTGGAATGGGAAGCGGCAGGCCAGGGAAGCGGTCATGGAAGCGGCGCTGGCCAGGAAGCGGTCATGGAAGCGGCGCTGGCCAGGGAAGCGGTCATGGAAGCGGCGCTGGCCAGGGAAGCGGTCATGGAAGCGGCGCTGGCCAGGGAAGCGGTCATGGAAGCGGCGCTGGCCAGGGAAGCGGTCATGGAAGCGGCGCTGGCCAGGGAAGCGGTCATGGAAGTGGCGCTTGCCAGGGAAGCGGTTATGGTCAGGGAAGCGGTCAGGGATGTGGTCAAGGAAGTTGTCGACGATGTGGCCAAGGTCAATGATGTGCTCAGGGAAATGGTCATGGGAGTTTTGCATAATACTTTCTGGATATCTTTTCAATTCAGTGCTTTATTCATATGGCATGTTTTCCCTGTTTGTTCAAACGGTTTAGAAAGATTCTGTCTCTCCCCCACCTCCTCAAATAAAAATAATTGCTTGATTGAAGAGTTGGTGTTTTTGGTATCATTTGGCTGTTTTCTCACAACTGCTCTCTGGCATCAGTGCTTGAAGTTCCTCTCCCTGAGACCTGGACATTTAGCAAAGTATTAGCCATTTTTTAGCCAATTTAAAAGAACTGTTTTGTGTGTTTTAAATTTATTTTTGGCAAAGCTGAATTGGCTGCAGCCATTACTCCAGTCAGAAATCATTTTAATATGCCGATTTGGTGCTCTAGAAACATTTCATGAATGCTGAAAACAGTTTGTAGGGAGCAAGTAATACTTCCATGAGGCAATATATGCTAAAGACAGCATGTTCCTAGGAGACGTTGATTTCTTAAACACAGTTGTACTAATAAATATAGGAATAGTATAACAGGTGATGCAGGTCAAAAGCTTAGGACCAGTGTATTTAGAATTGGAATAAAGCTTGCCGTGTTTGGGAAATATACTGTTTAAATAAAGTAAAAGAGGCTATATTTAAAATGTTTCATGGTATATGCAGCTAAAAGTGTGTTAGAGATTTAATCTGGATATTGATTTATTCCTGCGATTTGTTTGCTGAATGGAAAAGGAGTCTATATTATCCATGTATTTTGTAATTGTGTTTACAAATGAATTTTTTTATTTTTTTGGGGTGGATGTGGAAAGTGTAATTAGAAGGAAAACATATTACATTCAAGTTAAATAATTTTGATATGTATGTAGTATTCAAATGAATGTAATAACTTTTCTTGTACATCTTTTTATTATTTTGGGAAAGTTTCACATACAAGGTCAGGGTCCAAGCCAAATTTCATCCATTTTCTTCAGGAGACTTAAGGACTACTGCACCAGTTTGGAGAACATTGTTAATAAAAAGAAACAAGACTTGTAATATTTTTACGAATATACAGTTGTTGATTACTGAGTAAATGGTTTGCACACTCTTGTACATTACTGTTGTATATTTTGTTCTGGTTAATTTTAAGAAAAGAAGAAGAATTAGAAGAACCGGCACGCAGCGCTGCATGAAGTCGAACACACCTATTGGTACCACAACATGATCGCTGTACCACCTGACCACTGCAGATTCATTTTGCAGTTGATAGTGTCGCCATAGAAATGCACAATCCTCTCATAATTAGGCTAGCTTAATTATTATGACATGGCGTGAACGCAGCATTCAGCTCATCCAACCCCAATCAAACACACCTGAACAAGCTAATCAAGGCATTTCAGATTACTAGAAAGCTACAGGCAGGTGAGTTTGATCAGGGTTGGAATTGACCTGTTCTCCTTGGATCTTTAAAACCCCATTTTACAGAGGTTGATATTGCAGCAACACGTATTCGTTTTAGTTTTGTGCACTTCGCTGTCCGCTTCTCCTGACGCACCAATTCAGCGCATTTTCCAGCAGAGATCACAGGCCGGGAGGATGACAGCTCGAGTGTATTTCTCGTTGATTGCTGTTTTATCGTGTCTGTTTGGATACTTGAGCATAACTCACGCTATTCAAAGACGAACCACAGGTGAGAAGATCTGTTGCTTTCATTACACAGCCTGAAGAAACGCAGAAATAAGTGACTCTCAGTCTTTGAAAGTAATTAACACAGTCTACGAATGAGTAGTAGGTTTTAAAACACTGATTTGAAGCGGACAAATATGTCAAATTTGTATTTAGGTTTGAGACCCATTGCGAAACCCCTGATTTACAAATGCTGAAACCACACTACCTGGCCTCCCCTAATGATCCTCTTGAATTCTCTAGTGGACGGTTTCTGTCCGGCAAGGCTGACGGTCGTGCCGTCCCATCGAGGATGTTCTTCTGATGAAGACTGCCCTGGAGGACACAAATGCTGTCGATTTGACTGTGGGCCTGTTTGCGTACTGCCTGTTTTCAGTGAGTTTCAGTTAATAATGGATGCTAGGACTAAAAAATACCTCACGTAACGCATTGAATTCAATAAGTTTTGAGGCAGAGACTTTGCCTTCTGTTGTTCTCCTCTAAAGTAGGTTTGAATTAATCCCTTAGGATAGTTTTAAGCACAGGATGGCTTTACAAAATAAAGAGGAATAATGCTTCAAACAGTGGTTCTCAATTCCAGTCCTGGGGACCCCCTGCTCTGCACGTTTTGCATGTCTCCCTTATTTGATGATCAAACATGCAAAATGTGCAGCGCAAGGGGTCCCCAGGACTGGAATTGAGAACCACTGACTTGGAATATAATTCACTCTGTAGGTAAAACTTGCGTTGTATATTGAAGTAGCATACGGTCTATATCAGGGGTGGCGAACTCCGGTCCTGGAGAGGCGCAGCCCTGCAGAGTTCAGCTCCAACCCGAATTAAAACTCACCTGCCTGTAGCTTTCTAATAACCCTTCAGACCTTGATTAGGTTGTTCAGGGTTGAAGCAAAACTCTGCAGGGCTGCGAGTCCAGGACCGACGTTCGCCAGCCCTGGTCTATATGCACAAACTAAAGCTGACTATCTGTGTTCACGCAGTGAAGCTGGGTCAATGTCCCATACCGGAGATGATTCCACTGTGTGCTGAAAGCTGTTTCAATGATGGCCAGTGTCCTGGCACACAGAAATGTTGCCCAACCACCGGTGGCTTTGCATGCAGTGAACCACGTGGTCAGGGAAGAGGTCAGGCAAGTTGCCAGGGAAGAGGTATTGGCCAGGGAAGCGGACTGGGAAGTGGTATTGGCCAGGGAAGCGGTTATGGTCAGGGTTATGGCACTGGAATGGGAAGCGGCACTGGAATGGGAAGCGGACAGGGAAGTGGCGCTGGAATGGGAAGCGGACAGGGAAGCGGTTATGGTCAGGGTTATGGCGCTGGAATGGGAAGCGGACAGGGCCAGGGAAGCGGCGCTGGAATGGGAAGCGGCCAGGGAAGCGGCGCTGGAATGGGAAGCGGACAGGGAAGCGGTTATGGTCAGGGTTATGGCGCTGGAATGGGAAGCGGACAGGGCCAGGGAAGCGGCGCTGGAATGGGAAGCGGCGCTGGAATGGGAAGCGGCGCTGGAATGGGAAGCGGACTGGGAAGTGGTATTGGCCAGGGAAGCGGTTATGGCACTGGAATGGGAAGCGGACAGGGCCAGGGAAGCGGCGCTGGAATGGGAAGCGGCGCTGGAATGGGAAGCGGACAGGGAAGCGGTTATGGTCAGGGTTATGGCGCTGGAATGGGAAGCGGCGCTGGAATGGGAAGCGGCGCTGGAATGGGAAGCGGCGCTGGAATGGGAAGCGGACAGGGAAGCGGTTATGGCGCTGGAATGGGAAGCGGTGCGGGCCAGGGAAGCGGCGCTGGAATGGGAAGCGGTGCGGGCCAGGGAAGCGGCGCTGGAATGGGAAGCGGTGCGGGCCAGGAAGCGGTGCGGGCCAAGGAAGCGGCGCTGGAATGGGAAGCGGTGCGGGCCAGGGAAGCGGCGCTGGAATGGGAAGCGGTGCGGGCCAGGGAAGCGGTGCGGGCCAGGGAAGCGGTGCGGGCCAGGGAAGCGGCGCTGGAATGGGAAGCGGTGCGGGCCAGGGAAGCGGCGCTGGAATGGGAAGCGGTGCGGGCCAGGGAAGCGGCGCTGGAATGGGAAGCGGTGCGGGCCAGGGAAGCGGCGCTGGAATGGGAGGTGGAACGGGAAGCGGACAAGGCCAGGGAAGCGGCGCTGGAACGGGAAGTGGACAGGGAAGCGGCGCTGGAATGGGAAGCGGTGCGGGCCAGGGAAGCGGCGCTGGAATGGGAAGCAGCGCTGGAATGGGAAGCGGCGCGGGCCAGGGAAGCGGCGCAGGAATGGGAGTTGGAACGGGAAGCGGACAAGGCCAGGGAAGCGGACAAGGCCAGGGAAGCGGCGCTGGAACGGGAAGCGGCGCTGGAATGGGAAGCGGCGCTGGAACGGGAAGTGGACAGGGAAGCGGCGCTGGAATGGGAAGCGGCGCGGGCCAGGGAAGCGGACAAGGCCAGGGAAGCGGACAAGGCCAGGGAAGCGGACAAGGCCAGGGAAGCGGACAAGGCCAGGGAAGCGGACAAGGCCAGGGAAGCGGACAAGGCCAGGGAAGCGGTCATGGAATCGGCGCTGGCCAGGGAAGCGGTCAGGGAAGCGGCGCTGGCCAGGGAAGCGGTAATGGAATCGGCGCTGGCCAGGGAAGCGGTCATGGAATCGGCGCTGGCCAGGGAAGCGGTCATGGAAGCGGTGTTGGAATGGGAAGCGGTCATGGAAGCGGCGCTGGCCAGGGAAGCGGTCATGGAAGCGGCGCTGGCCAGGGAAGCGGTCAGGGAAGCGGCGTTGGAATGGGAAGCGGTGCTGGCCAGGGAAGCGGCGCTGGAATGGGAGGTGGAATGGGAAGCGGACAAGGCCAGGGAATCGGCGCGGGCCAGGGAAGCGGCGCTGGAATGGGAGGTGGAACGGGAAGCGGCGCGGGCCAGGGAAGCGGCGCTGGAATGGGAGGTGGAACGGGAAGCGGACAAGGCCAGGGAAGCGGTCATGGAAGCGGCGTTGGAATGGGAAGCGGTCAGGGAAGCGGCGTTGGAATGGGAAGCGGTGCTGGCCAGGGAAGTGGCGCTGGAATGGGAGGTGGAATGGGAAGCGGACAAGGCCAGGGAAGCGGCGCGGGCCAGGGAAGCGGCGCTGGAATGGGAGGTGGAACGGGAAGCGGACAAGGCCAGGGAAGCGGTCATGGAAGCGGCGCTGGAATGGGAAGCGGCGCTGGAACGGGAAGTGGACAGGGAAGCGGCGCTGGAATGGGAAGCGGTGCGGGCCAGGGAAGCGGCGCTGGAATGGGAGGTGGAATGGGAAGCGGCGCTGGAATGGGAAGCGGCGCTTGAATGGGAAGCGGCGCTGGAATGGGAGTTGGAACGGGAAGCGGACAAGGCCAGGAAGCGGACAAGGCCAGGGAAGCGGACAAGGCCAGGGAAGCGGTCAGGGAAGCGGCGCTGGCCAGGGAAGCGGTCATGGAATCGGCGCTGGCCAGGGAAGCGGTCATGGAATCGGCGCTGGCCAGGGAAGCGGTCATGGAATCGGCGCTGGCCAGGGAAGCGGTCATGGAAGCGGCGTTGGAATGGGAAGCGGTCATGGAAGCGGCGCTGGCCACGGAAGCGGTCAGGGAAGCGGCGTTGGAATGGGAAGCGGTGCTGGCCAGGGAAGCGGCGCTGGAATGGGAGGTGGAATGGGAAGCGGACAAGGCCAGGGAAGCGGCGCGGGCCAGGGAAGCGGCGCTGGAATGGGAGGTGGAACGGGAAGCGGTGCGGGCCAGGGAAGCGGCGCTGGAATGGGAGGTGGAACGGGAAGCGGACAAGGCCAGGGAAGCGGTCATGGAAGCGGCGTTGGAATGGGAAGCGGTCAGGGAAGCGGCGTTGGAATGGGAAGCGGTGCTGGCCAGGGAAGCGGCGCTGGCCAGGGAAGCGGTCATGGAAGCGGCGCTGGCCAGGGAAGCGGTCATGGAAGCGGCGCTGGCCAGGGAAGCGGTCATGGAAGCGGCGCTGGCCAGGGAAGCGGTCATGGAAGCGGCGCTGGCCAGGGAAGCGGTCATGGAAGCGGCGCTGGCCAGGGAAGCGGTCATGGAAGCGGCGCTGGCCAGGGAAGCGGTCATGGAAGCGGCGCTGGCCAGGGAAGCGGTCATGGAAGCGGCGCTGGCCAGGGAAGCGGTTATGGTCAGGGAAGCGGTCAGGGATGTGGTCAAGGAAGTTGTCGACGATGTGGCCAAGGTCAATGATGTGCTCAGGGAAATGGTCATGGGAGTTTTGCATAATACTTTCTGGATATCTTTTCAATTCAGTGCTTTATTCATATGGCATGTTTTCCCTGTTTGTTCAAACGGTTTTAGAAAGATTCTGTCTCTCCCCCACCTCCTCAAATAAAAATAATTGCTTGATTGAAGAGTTGGTGTTTTTGGTATCATTTGGCTGTTTTCTCACAACTGCTCTCTGGCATCAGTGCTTGAAGTTCCTCTCCCTGAGACCTGGACATTTAGCAAAGTATTAGCCATTTTTTAGCCAATTTAAAAGAACTGTTTTGTGTGTTTTAAATTTATTTTTGGCAAAGCTGAATTGGCTGCAGCCATTACTCCAGTCAGAAATCATTTTAATATGCCGATTTGGTGCTCTAGAAACATTTCATGAATGCTGAAAACAGTTTGTAGGGAGCAAGTAATACTTCCATGAGGCAATATATGCTAAAGACAGCATGTTCCTAGGAGACGTTGATTTCTTAACACAGTTGTACTAATAAATATAGGAATAGTATAACAGGTGATGCAGGTCAAAAGCTTAGGACCAGTGTATTTAGAATTGGAATAAAGCTTGCCGTGTTTGGGAAATATACTGTTTAAATAAAGTAAAAGAGGCTATATTTAAAATGTTTCATGGTATATGCAGCTAAAAGTGTGTTAGAGATTTAATCTGGATATTGATTTATTCCTGCGATTTGTTTGCTGAATGGAAAAGGAGTCTATATTATCCATGTATTTTGTAATTGTGTTTACAAATGAATTTTTTTATTTTTTTGGGGTGGATGTGGAAAGTGTAATTAGAAGGAAAACATATTACATTCAAGTTAAATAATTTTGATATGTATGTAGTATTCAAATGAATGTAATAACTTTTCTTGTACATCTTTTTATTATTTTGGGAAAGTTTCACATACAAGGTCAGGGTCCAAGCCAAATTTCATCCATTTTCTTCAGGAGACTTAAGGACTACTGCACCAGTTTGGAGAACATTGTTAATAAAAAAGAAAACAAGACTTGTAATATTTTTACGAATATACAGTTGTTGATTACTGAGTAAATGGTTTGCACACTCTTGTACATTACTGTTGTATATTTTGTTCTGGTTAATTTTAAGAAAAGAAGAAGAATTAGAAGAACCGGCACGCAGCGCTGCATGAAGTCGAACACACCTATTGGTACCACAACATGATCGCTGTACCACCTGACCACTGCAGATTCATTTTGCAGTTGATAGTGTCGCCATAGAAATGCACAATCCTCTCATAATTAGGCTAGCTTAATTATTATGACATGGCGTGAACGCAGCATTCAGCTCATCCAACCCCAATCAAACACACCTGAACAAGCTAATCAAGGCATTTCAGATTACTAGAAAGCTACAGGCAGGTGAGTTTGATCAGGGTTGGAATTGACCTGTTCTCCTTGGATCTTTAAAACCCCATTTTACAGAGGTTGATATTGCAGCAACACGTATTCGTTTTAGTTTTGTGCACTTCGCTGTCCGCTTCTCCTGACGCACCAATTCAGCGCATTTTCCAGCAGAGATCACAGGCCGGGAGGATGACAGCTCGAGTGTATTTCTCGTTGATTGCTGTTTTATCGTGTCTGTTTGGATACTTGAGCATAACTCACGCTATTCAAAGACGAACCACAGGTGAGAAGATCTGTTGCTTTCATTACACAGCCTGAAGAAACGCAGAAATAAGTGACTCTCAGTCTTTGAAAGTAATTAACACAGTCTACGAATGAGTAGTAGGTTTAAAACACTGATTTGAAGCGGACAAATATGTCAAATTTGTATTTAGGTTTGAGACCCATTGCGAAACCCCTGATTTACAAATGCTGAAACCACACTACCTGGCCTCCCCTAATGATCCTCTTGAATTCTCTAGTGGACGGTTTCTGTCCGGCAAGGCTGACGGTCGTGCCGTCCCATCGAGGATGTTCTTCTGATGAAGACTTGCCCTGGAGGACACAATGCTGTCGATTTGACTGTGGGCCTGTTTGCGTACTGCCTGTTTTCAGTGAGTTTCAGTTAATAATGGATGCTAGGACTAAAAAATACCTCACGTAACGCATTGAATTCAATAAGTTTTGAGGCAGAGACTTTGCCTTCTGTTGTTCTCCTCTAAAGTAGGTTTGAATTAATCCCTTAGGATAGTTTTAAGCACAGGATGGCTTTACAAAATAAAGAGGAATAATACTTCAAACAGTGGTTCTCAATTCCAGTCCTGGGGACCCCTTGCTCTGCACGTTTTGCATGTCTCCCTTATTTGATGATCAAACATGCAAAATGTGCAGCGCAAGGGGTCCCCAGGACTGGAATTGAGAACCACTGACTTGGAATATAATTCACTCTGTAGGTAAAACTTGCGTTGTATATTGAAGTAGCATACGGTCTATATCAGGGGTGGCGAACTCCGGTCCTGGAGAGGCGCAGCCCTGCAGAGTTCAGCTCCAACCCGAATTAAAACTCACCTGCCTGTAGCTTTCTAATAACCCTTCAGACCTTGATTAGGTTGTTCAGGGTTGAAGCAAAACTCTGCAGGGCTGCGAGTCCAGGACCGACGTTCGCCAGCCCTGGTCTATATGCACAAACTAAGCTGACTATCTGTGTTCACGCAGTGAAGCTGGGTCAATGTCCCATACCGGAGATGATTCCACTGTGTGCTGAAAGCTGTTTCAATGATGGCCAGTGTCCTGGCACACAGAAATGTTGCCCAACCAACCGGTGGCTTTGCATGCAGTGAACCACGTGGTCAGGGAAGAGGTCAGGCAAGTTGCCAGGGAAGAGGTATTGGCCAGGGAAGCGGACTGGGAAGTGGTATTGGCCAGGGAAGCGGTTATGGTCAGGGTTATGGCACTGGAATGGGAAGCGGCACTGGAATGGGAAGCGGACAGGGAAGTGGCGCTGGAATGGGAAGCGGACAGGGCCAGGGAAGCGGCACTGGAATGGGAAGCGGCCAGGGAAGCGGCGCTGGAATGGGAAGCGGACAGGGAAGCGGTTATGGTCAGGGTTATGGCGCTGGAATGGGAAGCGGACAGGGCCAGGGAAGCGGCGCTGGAATGGGAAGCGGCGCTGGAATGGGGAAGCGGACTGGGAAGTGGTATTGGCCAGGGAAGCGGTTATGGCACTGGAATGGGAAGCGGACAGGGCCAGGGAAGCGGCGCTGGAATGGGAAGCGGCGCTGGAATGGGAAGCGGACAGGGAAGCGGTTATGGTCAGGGTTATGGCGCTGGAATGGGAAGCGGCGCTGGAATGGGAAGCGGCGCTGGAATGGGAAGCGGCGCTGGAATGGGAAGCGGCGCTGGAATGGGAAGCGGCGCTGGAATGGGAAGCGGACAGGGAAGCGGTTATGGCGCTGGAATGGGAAGCGGCGCTGGAATGGGAAGCGGTGCGGGCCAGGGAAGCGGCGCTGGAATGGGAAGCGGTGCGGGCCAGGGAAGCGGCGCTGGAATGGGAAGCGGTGCGGGCCAGGGAAGCGGCACTGGAATGGGAAGCGTTGCGGGCCAGGGAAGCGGTGCGGGCCAGGGAAGCGGCGCTGGAATGGGAAGCGGTGCGGGCCAGGGAAGCGGTGCGGGCCAGGGAAGCGGCGCTGGAATGGGAAGCGGCGCGGGCCAGGGAAGCGGCGCTGGAATGGGAAGCGGTGCGGGCCAGGGAAGCGGCGCTGGAATGGGAAGCGGTGCGGGCCAGGGAAGCGGCGCTGGAATGGGAAGCGGTGCGGGCCAGGGAAGCGGCACTGGAATGGGAAGCGGTGCGGGCCAGGGAAGCGGCACTGGAATGGGAAGCGGCGCGGGCCAGGGAAGCGGCGCTGGAATGGGAAGCGGCGCTGGAATGGGAAGTGGACAGGGAAGCGGCGCTGGAATGGGAGTTGGAACGGGAAGCGGACAAGGCCAGGGAAGCGGACAAGGCCAGGGAAGCGGCGCTGGAATGGGAGCTGGAACGGGAAGCGGACAAGGCCAGGGAAGCGGCGCTGGAATGGGAGGTGGAACGGGAAGTGGACAAGGCCAGGGAAGCGGCGCTGGAATGGGAAGCGGTGCGGGCCAGGGAAGCGGCGCTGGAAGCGGCGCTGGAATGGGAAGCGGCGCTGGAATGGGAAGCGGCGCTGGAATGGGAAGCGGCGCTGGAATGGGAAGCGGCGCGGGCCAGGGAAGCGGCGCTGGAATGGGAAGCGGCGCGGGCCAGGGAAGCGGCGCTGGAAGCGGAGGTGGAATGGGAAGCGGAGGTGGAATGGGAAGCGGCGCTGGAATGGGAAGCGGCGCTGGAATGGGAAGCGGCGCGGGCCAGGGAAGGGGCGCTGGAATGGGAATGGGAGGTGGAACGGGCCAGGGAAGCGGCGCTGGAATGGGAGTTGGAACGGGAAGCGGACAAGGCCAGGGAAGCGGTGCGGGCCAGGGAAGCGGTGCGGGCCAGGGAAGCGGCGCTGGAATGGGAAGCGGCGCTGGAATGGGAAGCGGCGCTGGAATGGGAGGTGGAATGGGCCAGGGAAAGCGGCGCTGGAATGGGAGGTGGAACGGGAAGTGGTGCGGGCCAGGGAAGCGGCGCTGGAATGGGAAGCGGTGCGGGCCAGGGAAGCGGCGCTGGAATGGGAAGCGGTGCGGGCCAGGGAAGCGGCGCTGGAATGGAGGTGGAACGGGAAGCGGACAAGGCCAGGGAAGCGGCGCTGGAACGGGAAGCGGCGCTGGAACGGGAAGTGGACAGGGAAGCGGCGCTGGAATGGGAAGCGGTGCGGGCCAGGGAAGCGGCGCTGGAATGGGAGGTGGAATGGGAAGCGGCGCTGGAATGGGAAGTGGACAGGGAAGCGGCGCTGGAATGGGAAGCGGCGCGGGCCAGGGAAGCGGCGCTGGAATGGGAGTTGGAACGGGAAGCGGACAAGGCCAGGGAAGCGGACAAGGCCAGGGAAGCGGCGCTGGAACGGGAAGCGGCGCTGGAATGGGAAGCGGCGCTGGAACGGGAAGTGGACAGGGAAGCGGCGCTGGAATGGGAAGCGGTGCGGGCCAGGGAAGCGGCGCTGGAATGGGAGTTGGAACGGGAAGCGGACAAGGCCAGGGAAGCGGACAAGGGCCAGGGAAGCGGCGCTGGAACGGGAAGCGGCGCTGGAATGGGAAGCGGCGCTGGAACGGGAAGTGGACAGGGAAGCGGCGCTGGAATGGGAAGCGGCGCGGGCCAGGGAAGCGGCGCTGGAATGGGAAGCGGCGCGGGCCAGGGAAGCGGCGCTGGAATGGGAGGTGGAATGGGAAGCGGCGCTGGAATGGGAAGCGGCGCTGGAATGGGAAGCGGCGCGGGCCAGGGAAGGGGGCGCTGGAATGGGAATGGGAGGTGGAACGGGCCAGGGAAGCGGCGCTGGAATGGGAGTTGGAACGGGAAGCGGACAAGGCCAGGGAAGCGGTGCGGGCCAGGGAAGCGGTGGCGGGCCAGGGAAGCGGCGCTGGAATGGGAAGCGGCGCTGGAATGGGAAGCGGTGTGGGCCAGGGAAGCGGCGCTGGAATGGCAGGTGGAATGGGCCAGGGAAGCGGCGCTGGAATGGGAGGTGGAACGGGAAGTGGTGCGGGCCAGGGAAGCGGCGCTGGAATGGGAAGCGGTGCGGGCCAGGGAAGCGGCGCTGGAATGGGAAGCGGTGCGGGCCAGGGAAGCGGCGCTGGAATGGGAGGTGGAATGGGAAGCGGCGCTGGAATGGGAAGTGGACAGGGAAGCGGCGCTGGAATGGGAAGCGGCGCGGGCCAGGGAAGCGGCGCTGGAATGGGAGTTGGAACGGGAAGCGGACAAGGCCAGGAAGCGGACAAGGCCAGGGAAGCGGCGCTGGAACGGGAAGCGGCGCTGGAATGGGAAGCGGCGCTGGAACGGGAAGTGGACAGGGAGCGGCGCTGGAATGGGAAGCGGTGCGGGCCAGGGAAGCGGCGCTGGAATGGGAGTTTGGAACGGGAAGCGGACAAGGCCAGGGAAGCGGACAAGGCCAGGGAAGCGGCGCTGGAACGGGAAGCGGCGCTGGAATGGGAAGCGGCGCTGGAACGGGAAGTGGACAGGGAAGCGGCGCTGGAATGGGAAGCGGTGCGGGCCAGGGAAGCGGCGCTGGAATGGGAGGTGGAATGGGAAGCGGCGCTGGAATGGGAAGCGGCGCTGGAATGGGAAGCGGCGCGGGCCAGGGAAGCGGCGCTGGAATGGGAGTTGGAACGGGAAGCGGACAAGGCCAGGGAAGCGGACAAGGCCAGGGAAGCGGACAAGGCCAGGGAAGCGGTCATGGAATCGGCGCTTGGCCAGGGAAGCGGTCATGGAATCGGCGCTGGCCAGGGAAGCGGTCATGGAATCGGCGCTGGCCAGGGAAGCGGTCATGGAATCGGCGCTGGCCAGGGAAGCGGTCATGGAAGCGGCGTTGGAATGGGAAGCGGTCATGGAAGCGGCGTTGGCCAGGGAAGCGGTCATGGAAGCGGCGCTGGCCAGGGAAGCGGTCAGGGAAGCGGCGTTGGAATGGGAAGCGGTGCTGGCCAGGGAAGCGGCGGTGGAACGGGAAGCGGACAAGGCCAGGGAAGCGGCGCTGGAATGGGAGCTGGAACGGGAAGCGGCGCTGGAATGGGAAGCGGCGCGGGCCAGGGAAGCGGCGCTGGAATGGGAAGCGGCGCGGGCCAGGGAAGCGGCGCTGGAATGGGAAGCGGCGCGGGCCAGGGAAGCGGCGCTGGAATGGGAGTTGGAACGGGAAGCGGACAAGGCCAGGGAAGCGGTGCGGGCCAGGGAAGCGGTGCGGGCCAGGGAAGCGGCGCTGGAATGGAAGCGGTGCGGGCCAGGGAAGCGGCGCTGGAATGGGAGGTGGAATGGGCCAGGGAAGCGGCGCTGGAATGGGAGGTGGAACGGGAAGTGGTGCGGGCCAGGGAAGCGGCGCTGGAATGGGAAGCGGTGCGGGCCAGGGAAGCGGCGCTGGAATGGGAAGCGGTGCGGGCCAGGGAAGCGGCGCTGGAATGGGAGGTGGAATGGGGAAGCGGCGCTGGAATGGGAAGTGGACAGGGAAGCGGCGCTGGAATGGGAAGCGGAGCGGGCCAGGGAAGCGGCGCTGGAATGGGAGTTGGAACGGGAAGCGGACAAGGCCAGGGAAGCGGACAAGGCCAGGGAGCGGCGCTGGAATGGGAAGCGGCGCTGGAACGGGAAGTGGACAGGGAAGCGGCGCTGGAATGGGAAGCGGTGCGGGCCAGGGAAGCGGCGCTGGAATGGGAGTTGGAACGGGAAGCGGCGCTGGAATGGGAAGCGGCGCGGGCCAGGGAAGCGGCGCTGGAATGGGAAGCGGCGCGGGCCAGGGAAGCGGCGCTGGAATGGGAAGCGGCGCGGGCCAGGGAAGCGGCGCTGGAATGGGAGTTGGAACGGGAAGCGGACAAGGCCAGGGAAGCGGTGCGGGCCAGGGAAGCGGCGCTGGAATGGGAAGCGGCGCTGGAATGGGAAGCGGTGCGGGCCAGGGAAGCGGCGCTGGAATGGGAGGTGGAACGGAAGCGGTGCGGGCCAGGGAAGCGGCGCTGGAATGGGAAGCGGTGCGGGCCAGGGAAGCGGCGCTGGAATGGGAGGTGGAATGGGAAGCGGCGCTGGAATGGGAAGTGGACAGGGAAGCGGCGCTGGAATGGGAAGCGGCGCGGGCCAGGGAAGCGGCGCTGGAATGGGAGTTGGAACGGAAGCGGACAAGGCCAGGGAAGCGGACAAGGCCAGGGAAGCGGTCATGGAATCGGCCGCTGGCCAGGGAAGCGGTCATGGAATCGGCGCTGGCCAGGGAAGCGGTCATGGAATCGGCGCTGGCCAGGGAAGCGGTCATGGAAGCGGCGTTGGAATGGGAAGCGGTCATGGAAGCGGCGTTGGCCAGGGAAGCGGTCATGGAAGCGGCGCTGGCCAGGGAAGCGGTCAGGGAAGCGGCGTTGGAATGGGAAGCGGTGCTGGCCAGGAAGCGGCGGTGGAACGGGAAGCGGACAAGGCCAGGGAAGCGGCGCTGGAATGGGAGCTGGAATGGGAAGCGGCGCTGGAATGGGAAGCGGCGCGGGCCAGGGAAGCGGCGCTGGAATGGGAAGCGGCGCGGGCCAGGGAAGCGGCGCTGGAATGGGAAGCGGCGCGGGCCAGGGAAGCGGCGCTGGAATGGGAGGTGGAATGGGAAGCGGCGCTGGAATGGGAAAGCGGCGCGGGCCAGGGAAGCGGCGCTGGAATGGGAAGCGGCGCTGGAATGGGAAGCGGCGCTGGCCAGGGAAGGGGCGCTGGAATGGAATGGGAGGTGGAACGGGCCAGGGAAGCGGCGCTGGAATGGGAGTTGGAACGGGAAGCGGACAAGGCCAGGGAAGCGGTGCGGGCCAGGGAAGCGGTGCGGGCCAGGGAAGCGGCGCTGGAATGGGAAGCGGCGCTGGAATGGGAAGCGGTGCCGGGCCAGGGAAGCGGCGCTGGAATGGGAAGCGGTGCGGGCCAGGGAAGCGGCGCTGGAATGGGAAGCGGTGCGGGCCAGGGAAGCGGCGCTGGAATGGGAGGTGGAACGGGAAGCGGACAAGGCCAGGGAAGCGGCGCTGGAACGGGAAGCGGCGCTGGAACGGGAAGTGGACAGGGAAGCGGCGCTGGAATGGGAAGCGGTGCGGGCCAGGGAAGCGGCGCTGGAATGGGAGGTGGAATGGGAAGCGGCGCTGGAATGGGAAGTGGACAGGGAAGCGGCGCTGGAATGGGAAGCGGCGCGGGCCAGGGAAGCGGCGCTGGAATGGGAGTTGGAACGGGAAGCGGACAAGGCCAGGGAAGCGGACAAGGCCAGGGAAGCGGCGCTGGAACGGGAAGCGGCGCTGGAATGGGAAGCGGCGCTGGAACGGGAAGTGGACAGGGGAAGCGGCGCTGGAATGGGAAGCGGTGCGGGCCAGGGAAGCGGCGCTGGAATGGGAGTTGGAACGGGAAGCGGACAAGGCCAGGGAAGCGGACAAGGCCAGGGAAGCGGCGCTGGAACGGGAAGCGGCGCTGGAATGGGAAGCGCGCTGGAACGGGAAGTGGACAGGGAAGCGGCGCTGGAATGGGAAGCGGTGCGGGCCAGGGAAGCGGCGCTGGAATGGGAGGTGGAATGGGAAGCGGCGCTGGAATGGGAAGCGGCGCGGGCCAGGGAAGCGGCGCTGGAATGGGAGTTGGAACGGGAAGCGGACAAGGCCAGGGAAGCGGACAAGGCCAGGGAAGCGGTCATGGAATCGGCGCTGGCCAGGGAAGCGGTCATGGAATCGGCGCTGGCCAGGGAAGCGGTCATGGAATCGGCGCTGGCCAGGGAAGCGGTCATGGAAGCGGCGTTGGAATGGGAAGCGGTCATGGAAGCGGCGTTGGCCAGGGAAGCGGTCATGGAAGCGGCGCTGGCCAGGGAAGCGGCGTTGGAATGGGAGGTGGAATGGGAAGCGGACAAGGCCAGGGAAGCGGCGCGGGCCAGGGAAGCGGCGCTGGAATGGGAGGTGGAACGGGGAAGCGGACAAGGCCAGGGAAGCGGTCATGGAAGCGGCGTTGGAATGGGAAGCGGTCAGGGAAGCGGCGTTGGTAATGGGAACGGTGCTGGCCAGGGAAGCGGCGCTGGAATGGGAGGTGGAATGGGAAGCGGACAAGGCCAGGGAAGCGGCGCGGGCCAGGGAAGCGGCGCTGGAATGGGAGGTGGAACGGGAAGCGGACAAGGCCAGGGAAGCGGTCATGGAAGCGGCGTTGGAATGGGAAGCGGTCATGGAAGCGGCGCTGGCCAGGGAAGCGGTCATGGAAGCGGCGCTGGCCAGGGAAGCGGTCATGGAAGCGGCGCTGGCCAGGGAAGCGGTCATGGAAGCGGCGCGGGCCAGGGAAGCGGTCATGGAAGTGGCGCTTGCCAGGGAAGCGGTTATGGTCAGGGAAGCGGTCAGGGATGTGGTCAAGGAAGTTGTCGACGATGTGGCCAAGGTCAATGATGTGCTCAGGGAAATGGTCATGGGAGTTTTGCATAATACTTTCTGGATATCTTTTCAATTCAGTGCTTTATTCATATGGCATGTTTTCCCTGTTTGTTCAAACGGTTAGAAAGATTCTGTCTCTCCCCCACCTCCTCAAATAAAAATAATTGCTTGATTGAAGAGTTGGTGTTTTTGGTATCATTTGGCTGTTTTCTCACAACTGCTCTCTGGCATCAGTGCTTGAAGTTCCTCTCCCTGAGACCTGGACATTTAGCAAAGTATTAGCCATTTTTTAGCCAATTTAAAAGAACTGTTTTGTGTGTTTTAAATTTATTTTTGGCAAAGCTGAATTGGCTGCAGCCATTACTCCAGTCAGAAATCATTTTAATATGCCGATTTGGTGCTCTAGAAACATTTCATGAATGCTGAAAACAGTTTGTAGGGAGCAAGTAATACTTCCATGAGGCAATATATGCTAAAGACAGCATGTTCCTAGGAGACGTTGATTTCTTAAACACAGTTGTACTAATAAATATAGGAATAGTATAACAGGTGATGCAGGTCAAAAGCTTAGGACCAGTGTATTTAGAATTGGAATAAAGCTTGCCGTGTTTGGGAAATATACTGTTTAAATAAAGTAAAAGAGGCTATATTTAAAATGTTTCATGGTATATGCAGCTAAAAGTGTGTTAGAGATTTAATCTGGATATTGATTTATTCCTGCGATTTGTTTGCTGAATGGAAAAGGAGTCTATATTATCCATGTATTTGTAATTGTGTTTACAAATGAATTTTTTTATTTTTTTGGGGTGGATGTGGAAAGTGTAATTAGAAGGAAAACATATTACATTCAAGTTAAATAATTTTGATATGTATGTAGTATTCAAATGAATGTAATAACTTTTCTTGTACATCTTTTTATTATTTTGGGAAAGTTTCACATACAAGGTCAGGGTCCAAGCCAAATTTCATCCATTTTCTTCAGGAGACTTAAGGACTACTGCACCAGTTTGGAGAACATTGTTAATAAAAAAGAAAACAAGACTTGTAATATTTTACGAATATACAGTTGTTGATTACTGAGTAAATGGTTTGCACACTCTTGTACATTACTGTTGTATATTTTGTTCTGGTTAATTTTAAGAAAAGAAGAAGAATTAGAAGAACCGGCACGCAGCGCTGCATGAAGTCGAACACACCTATTGGTACCACAACATGATCGCTGTACCACCTGACCACTGCAGATTCATTTTGCAGTTGATAGTGTCGCCATAGAAATGCACAATCCTCTCATAATTAGGCTAGCTTAATTATTATGACATGGCGTGAACGCAGCATTCAGCTCATCCAACCCCAATCAAACACACCTGAACAAGCTAATCAAGGCATTTCAGATTACTAGAAAGCTACAGGCAGGTGAGTTTGATCAGGGTTGGAATTGACCTGTTCTCCTTGGATCTTTAAAACCCCATTTTACAGAGGTTGATATTGCAGCAACACGTATTCGTTTTAGTTTTGTGCACTTCGCTGTCCGCTTCTCCTGACGCACCCAATTCAGCGCATTTTCCAGCAGAGATCACAGGCCGGGAGGATGACAGCTCGAGTGTATTTCTCGTTGATTGCTGTTTTATCGTGTCTGTTTGGATACTTGAGCATAACTCACGCTATTCAAAGACGAACCACAGGTGAGAAGATCTGTTGCTTTCATTACACAGCCTGAAGAAACGCAGAAATAAGTGACTCTCAGTCTTTGAAAGTAATTAACACAGTCTACGAATGAGTAGTAGGTTTTAAAACACTGATTTGAAGCGGACAAATATGTCAAATTTGTATTTAGGTTTGAGACCCATTGCGAAACCCCTGATTTACAAATGCTGAAACCACACTACCTGGCCTCCCCTAATGATCCTCTTGAATTCTCTAGTGGACGGTTTCTGTCCGGCAAGGCTGACGGTCGTGCCGTCCCATCGAGGATGTTCTTCTGATGAAGACTGCCCTGGAGGACACAAATGCTGTCGATTTGACTGTGGGCCTGTTTGCGTACTGCCTGTTTTCAGTGAGTTTCAGTTAATAATGGATGCTAGGACTAAAAAATACCTCACGTAACGCATTGAATTCAATAAGTTTTGAGGCAGAGACTTTGCCTTCTGTTGTTCTCCTCTAAAGTAGGTTTGAATTAATCCCTTAGGATAGTTTTAAGCACAGGATGGCTTTACAAAATAAAGAGGAATAATGCTTCAAACAGTGGTTCTCAATTCCAGTCCTGGGGACCCCCTGCTCTGCACGTTTTGCATGTCTCCCTTATTTGATGATCAAACATGCAAAATGTGCAGCGCAAGGGGTCCCCAGGACTGGAATTGAGAACCACTGACTTGGAATATAATTCACTCTGTAGGTAAAACTTGCGTTGTATATTGAAGTAGCATACGGTCTATATCAGGGGTGGCGAACTCCGGTCCTGGAGAGGCGCAGCCCTGCAGAGTTCAGCTCCAACCCGAATTAAAACTCACCTGCCTGTAGCTTTCTAATAACCCTTCAGACCTTGATTAGGTTGTTCAGGGTTGAAGCAAAACTCTGCAGGGCTGCGAGTCCAGGACCGACGTTCGCCAGCCCTGGTCTATATGCACAAACTAAAGCTGACTATCTGTGTTCACGCAGTGAAGCTGGGTCAATGTCCCATACCGGAGATGATTCCACTGTGTGCTGAAAGCTGTTTCAATGATGGCCAGTGTCCTGGCACACAGAAATGTTGCCCAACCACCGGTGGCTTTGCATGCAGTGAACCACGTGGTCAGGGAAGAGGTCAGGCAAGTTGCCAGGGAAGAGGTATTGGCCAGGGAAGCGGACTGGGAAGTGGTATTGGCCAGGGAAGCGGTTATGGTCAGGGTTATGGCACTGGAATGGGAAGCGGCACTGGAATGGGAAGCGGACAGGGAAGTGGCGCTGGAATGGGAAGCGGACAGGGAAGCGGTTATGGTCAGGGTTATGGCGCTGGAATGGGAAGCGGACAGGGCCAGGGAAGCGGCGCTGGAATGGGAAGCGGCCAGGGAAGCGGCGCTGGAATGGGAAGCGGACAGGGAAGCGGTTATGGTCAGGGTTATGGCGCTGGAATGGAAGCGGACAGGGCCAGGGAAGCGGCGCTGGAATGGGAAGCGGCGCTGGAATGGGAAGCGGCGCTGGAATGGGAAGCGGACTGGGAAGTGGTATTGGCCAGGGAAGCGGTTATGGCACTGGAATGGGAAGCGGACAGGGCCAGGGAAGGCGGCGCTGGAATGGGAAAGCGGCGCTGGAATGGGAAGCGGACAGGGAAGCGGTTATGGTCAGGGTTATGGCGCTGGAATGGGAAGCGGCGCTGGAATGGGAAGCGGCGCTGGAATGGGAAGCGGCGCTGGAATGGGAAGCGGCGCTGGAATGGGAAGCGGCGCTGGAATGGGAAGCGGACAGGGAAGCGGTTATGCGCTGGAATGGGAAGCGGTGCGGGCCAGGGAAGCGGCGCTGGAATGGGAAGCGTGCGGGCCAGGGAAGCGGCGCTGGAATGGGAAGCGGTGCGGGCCAGGGAAGCGGTGCGGGCCAAGGAAGCGGCGCTGGAATGGAAGCGGTGCGGGCCACGGAAGCGGCGCTGGAATGGGAAGCGGTGCGGGCCAGGGAAGCGGTGCGGGCCAGGGAAGCGGTGCGGGCCAGGGAAGCGGCGCTGGAATGGGAAGCGGTGCGGGCCAGGGAAGCGGCGCTGGAATGGGAAGCGGTGCGGGCCAGGGAAGCGGCGCTGGAATGGGAAGCGGTGCGGGCCAGGGAAGCGGCGCTGGAATGGGAGGTGGAACGGGAAGCGGACAAGGCCAGGGAAGCGCGCTGGAACGGGAAGTGGACAGGGAAGCGGCGCTGGAATGGGAAGCGGTGCGGGCCAGGGAAGCGGCGCTGGAATGGGAGGTGGAACGGGAAGCGGACAAGGCCAGGGAAGCGGCGCTGGAACGGGAAGTGGACAGGGAATCGCGGCGCTGGAATGGGAAGCGGTGCGGGCCAGGGAAGCGGCGCTGGAATGGGAAGCAGCGCTGGAATGGGAAGCGGCGCGGGCCAGGGAAGCGGCGCAGGAATGGGAGTTGGAACGGGAAGCGGACAAGGCCAGGGAAGCGGACAAGGCCAGGGAAGCGGCGCTGGAACGGGAAGCGGCGCTGGAATGGGAAGCGGCGCTGGAACGGGAAGTGGACAGGGAAGCGGCGCTGGAATGGGAAGCGGCGCGGGCCAGGGAAGCGGACAAGGCCAGGGAAGCGGACAAGGCCAGGGAAGCGGACAAGGCCAGGGAAGCGGACAAGGCCAGGGAAGCGGTCATGGAATCGGCGCTGGCCAGGGAAGCGGTCAGGGAAGCGGCGCTGGCCAGGGAAGCGGTAATGGAATCGGCGCTGGCCAGGGAAGCGGTCATGGAATCGGCGCTGGCCAGGGAAGCGGTCATGGAAGCGGTGTTGGAATGGGAAGCGGTCATGGAAGCGGCGCTGGCCAGGGAAGCGGTCATGGAAGCGGCGCTGGCCAGGGAAGCGGTCAGGGAAGCGGCGTTGGAATGGGAAGCGGTGCTGGCCAGGGAAGCGGCGCTGGAATGGGAGGTGGAATGGGAAGCGGACAAGGCCAGGGAAGCGGCGCGGGCCAGGGAAGCGGCGCTGGAATGGGAGGTGGAACGGGAAGCGGCGCGGGCCAGGGAAGCGGCGCTGGAATGGGAGGTGGAACGGGAAGCGGACAAGGCCAGGGAAGCGGTCATGGAAGCGGCGTTGGAATGGGAAGCGGTCAGGGAAGCGGCGTTGGAATGGGAAGCGGTGCTGGCCAGGGAAGTGGCGCTGGAATGGGAGGTGGAATGGGAAGCGGACAAGGCCAGGGAAGCGGCGCGGGCCAGGGAAGCGGCGCTGGAATGGGAGGTGGAACGGGAAGCGGACAAGGCCAGGGAAGCGGTCATGGAAGCGGCGCTGGAATGGGAAGCGGCGCTGGAACGGGAAGTGGACAGGGAAGCGGCGCTGGAATGGGAAGCGGTGCGGGCCAGGGAAGCGGCGCTGGAATGGGAGGTGGAATGGGAAGCGGCGCTGGAATGGGAAGCGGCGCTGGAATGGGAAGCGGCGCTGGAATGGGAGTTGGAACGGGAAGCGGACAAGGCCAGGGAAGCGGACAAGGCCAGGGAAGCGGACAAGGCCAGGGAAGAGGTCAGGGAAGCGGCGCTGGCCAGGGAAGCGGTCATGGAATCGGCGCTGGCCAGGGAAGCGGTCATGGAATCGGCGCTGGCCAGGGAAGCGGTCATGGAATCGGCGCTGGCCAGGGAAGCGGTCATGGAAGCGGCGTTGGAATGGGAAGCGGTCATGGAAGCGGCGCTGGCCACGGAAGCGGTCAGGGAAGCGGCGTTGGAATGGGAAGCGGTGCTGGCCAGGGAAGCGGCGCTGGAATGGGAGGTGGAATGGGAAGCGGACAAGGCCAGGGAAGCGGCGCGGGCCAGGGAAGCGGCGCTGGAATGGGAGGTGGAACGGGAAGCGGTGCGGGCCAGGGAAGCGGCGCTGGAATGGGAGGTGGAACGGGAAGCGGACAAGGCCAGGGAAGCGGTCATGGAAGCGGCGTTGGAATGGGAAGCGGTCAGGGAAGCGGCGTTGGAATGGGAAGCGGTGCTGGCCAGGGAAGCGGCGCTGGCCAGGGAAGCGGTCATGGAAGCGGCGCTGGCCAGGGAAGCGGTCATGGAAGCGGCGCTGGCCAGGGAAGCGGTCATGGAAGCGGCGCTGGCCAGGGAAGCGGTCATGGAAGCGGCGCTGGCCAGGGAAGCGGTCATGGAAGCGGCGCTGGCCAGGGAAGCGGTCATGGAAGCGGCGCTGGCCAGGGAAGCGGTCATGGAAGCGGCGCTGGCCAGGGAAGCGGTCATGGAAGCGGCGCTGGCCAGGGAAGCGGTTATGGTCAGGGAAGCGGTCAGGGATGTGGTCAAGGAAGTTGTCGACGATGTGGCCAAGGTCAATGATGTGCTCAGGGAAATGGTCATGGGAGTTTTGCATAATACTTTCTGGATATCTTTTCAATTCAGTGCTTTATTCATATGGCATGTTTTCCCTGTTTGTTCAAACGGTTTAGAAAGATTCTGTCTCTCCCCCACCTCCTCAAATAAAATAATTGCTTGATTGAAGAGTTGGTGTTTTTGGTATCATTTGGCTGTTTTCTCACAACTGCTCTCTGGCATCAGTGCTTGAAGTTCCTCTCCCTGAGACCTGGACATTTAGCAAAGTATTAGCCATTTTTTAGCCAATTTAAAAGAACTGTTTTGTGTGTTTTAAATTTATTTTTGGCAAAGCTGAATTGGCTGCAGCCATTACTCCAGTCAGAAATCATTTTAATATGCCGATTTGGTGCTCTAGAAACATTTCATGAATGCTGAAAACAGTTTGTAGGGAGCAAGTAATACTTCCATGAGGCAATATATGCTAAAGACAGCATGTTCCTAGGAGACGTTGATTTCTTAAACACAGTTGTACTAATAAATATAGGAATAGTATAACAGGTGATGCAGGTCAAAAGCTTAGGACCAGTGTATTTAGAATTGGAATAAAGCTTGCCGTGTTTGGGAAATATACTGTTTAAATAAAGTAAAAGAGGCTATATTTAAAATGTTTCATGGTATATGCAGCTAAAAGTGTGTTAGAGATTTAATCTGGATATTGATTTATTCCTGCGATTTGTTTGCTGAATGGAAAAGGAGTCTATATTATCCATGTATTTTGTAATTGTGTTTACAAATGAATTTTTTTATTTTTTGGGGTGGATGTGGAAAGTGTAATTAGAAGGAAAACATATTACATTCAAGTTAAATAATTTTGATATGTATGTAGTATTCAAATGAATGTAATAACTTTTCTTGTACATCTTTTTATTATTTTGGGAAAGTTTCACATACAAGGTCAGGGTCCAAGCCAAATTTCATCCATTTTCTTCAGGAGACTTAAGGACTACTGCACCAGTTTGGAGAACATTGTTAATAAAAAAGAAAACAAGACTTGTAATATTTTTACGAATATACAGTTGTTGATTACTGAGTAAATGGTTTGCACACTCTTGTACATTACTGTTGTATATTTTGTTCTGGTTAATTTTAAGAAAAGAAGAAGAATTAGAAGAACCGGCACGCAGCGCTGCATGAAGTCGAACACACCTATTGGTACCACAACATGATCGCTGTACCACCTGACCACTGCAGATTCATTTTGCAGTTGATAGTGTCGCCATAGAAATGCACAATCCTCTCATAATTAGGCTAGCTTAATTATTATGACATGGCGTGAACGCAGCATTCAGCTCATCCAACCCCAATCAAACACACCTGAAACAAGCTAATCAAGGCATTTCAGATTACTAGAAAGCTACAGGCAGGTGAGTTTGATCAGGGTTGGAATTGACCTGTTCTCCTTGGATCTTTAAAACCCCATTTTACAGAGGTTGATATTGCAGCAACACGTATTCGTTTTAGTTTTGTGCACTTCGCTGTCCGCTTCTCCTGACGCACCAATTCAGCGCATTTTCCAGCAGAGATCACAGGCCGGGAGGATGACAGCTCGAGTGTATTTCTCGTTGATTGCTGTTTTATCGTGTCTGTTTGGATACTTGAGCATAACTCACGCTATTCAAAGACGAACCACAGGTGAGAAGATCTGTTGCTTTCATTACACAGCCTGAAGAAACGCAGAAATAAGTGACTCTCAGTCTTTGAAAGTAATTAACACAGTCTACGAATGAGTAGTAGGTTTAAAACACTGATTTGAAGCGGACAAATATGTCAAATTTGTATTTAGGTTTGAGACCCATTGCGAAACCCCTGATTTACAAATGCTGAAACCACACTACCTGGCCTCCCCTAATGATCCTCTTGAATTCTCTAGTGGACGGTTTTCTGTCCGGCAAGGCTGACGGTCGTGCCGTCCCATCGAGGATGTTCTTCTGATGAAGACTGCCCTGGAGGACACAAATGCTGTCGATTTGACTGTGGGCCTGTTTGCGTACTGCCTGTTTTCAGTGAGTTTCAGTTAATAATGGATGCTAGGACTAAAAATACCTCACGTAACGCATTGAATTCAATAAGTTTTGAGGCAGAGACTTTGCCTTCTGTTGTTCTCCTCTAAAGTAGGTTTGAATTAATCCCTTAGGATAGTTTTAAGCACAGGATGGCTTTACAAAATAAAGAGGAATAATACTTCAAACAGTGGTTCTCAATTCCAGTCCTGGGGACCCCCTGCTCTGCACGTTTTGCATGTCTCCCTTATTTGATGATCAAACATGCAAAATGTGCAGCGCAAGGGGTCCCCAGGACTGGAATTGAGAACCACTGACTTGGAATATAATTCACTCTGTAGGTAAAACTTGCTATTCATGCTCTGAGTGTTTTGTGTTGTATATTGAAGTAGCATACGGTCTATATCAGGGGTGGCGAACTCCGGTCCTGGAGAGGCGCAGCCCTGCAGAGTTCAGCTCCAACCCGAATTAAAACTCACCTGCCTGTAGCTTTCTAATAACCCTTCAGACCTTGATTAGGTTGTTCAGGGTTGAAGCAAAACTCTGCAGGGCTGCGAGTCCAGGACCGACGTTCGCCAGCCCTGGTCTATATGCACAAACTAAAGCTGACTATCTGTGTTCACGCAGTGAAGCTGGGTCAATGTCCCATACCGGAGATGATTCCACTGTGTGCTGAAAGCTGTTTCAATGATGGCCAGTGTCCTGGCACACAGAAATGTTGCCCAACCACCGGTGGCTTTGCATGCAGTGAACCACGTGGTCAGGGAAGAGGTCAGGCAAGTTGCCAGGGAAGAGGTATTGGCCAGGGAAGCGGACTGGGAAGTGGTATTGGCCAGGGAAGCGGTTATGGTCAGGGTTATGGCACTGGAATGGGAAGCGGCACTGGAATGGGAAGCGGACAGGGAAGTGGCGCTGGAATGGGAAGCGGACAGGGAAGCGGTTATGGTCAGGGTTATGGCGCTGGAATGGGAAGCGGACAGGGCCAGGGAAGCGGCGCTGGAATGGGAAGCGGCCAGGGAAGCGGCGCTGGAATGGGAAGCGGACAGGGAAGCGGTTATGGTCAGGGTTATGGCGCTGGAATGGGAAGCGGACAGGGCCAGGGAAGCGGCGCTGGAATGGGAAGCGGCGCTGGAATGGGAAGCGGCGCTGGAATGGGAAGCGGACTGGGAAGTGGTATTGGCCAGGGAAGCGGTTATGGCACTGGAATGGGAAGCGGACAGGGCCAGGGAAGCGGCGCTGGAATGGGAAGCGGCGCTGGAATGGGAAGCGGACAGGGAAGCGGTTATGGTCAGGGTTATGGCGCTGGAATGGGAAGCGCGCTGGAATGGGAAGCGGCGCTGGAATGGAAGCGGCGCTGGAATGGAAGCGGCGCTGGAATGGGAAGCGGCGCTGGAAGGGAAGCGGACAGGGAAGCGGTTATGGCGCTGGAATGGGAAGCGGTGCGGGCCAGGGAAGCGGCGCTGGAATGGGAAGCGGTGCGGGCCAGGGAAGCGGCGCTGGAATGGGAAGCGGTGCGGGCCAGGGAAGCGTGCGGGCCAAGGAAGCGGCGCTGGAATGGGAAGCGGTGCGGGCCAGGGAAGCGGCGCTGGAATGGGAAGCGGTGCGGGCCAGGGAAGCGGTGCGGGCCAGGGAGCGGTGCGGCCAGGGAAGCGCGCTGGAATGGGAAGCGGTGCGGCCAGGGAAGCGGCGCTGGAATGGGAAGCGGTGCGGGCCAGGGAAGCGGCGCTGGAATGGGAAGCGGTGCGGGCCAGGGAAGCGGCGCTGGAATGGGAGGTGGAACGGGAAGCGGACAAGGCCAGGGAAGCGGCGCTGGAACGGGAAGTGGACAGGGAAGCGGCGCTGGAATGGGAAGCGGTGCGGGCCAGGGAAGCGGCGCTGGAATGGGAGGTGGAACGGGAAGCGGACAAGGCCAGGGAAGCGGCGCTGGAACGGGAAGTGGACAGGGAAGCGGCGCTGGAATGGGAAGCGGTGCGGGCCAGGGAAGCGGCGCTGGAATGGGAAGCAGCGCTGGAATGGGAAGCGGCGCGGGCCAGGGAAGCGGCGCAGGAATGGGAGTTGGAACGGAAGCGGACAAGGCCAGGGAAGCGGACAAGGCCAGGGAAGCGGCGCTGGAACGGGAAGCGGCGCTGGAATGGGAAGCGGCGCTGGAACGGGAAGTGGACAGGGAAGCGGCGCTGGAATGGGAAGCGGGCGGGCCAGGGAAGCGGACAAGGCCAGGGAAGCGGACAAGGCCAGGGAAGCGGACAAGGCCAGGGAAGCGGACAAGGCCAGGGAAGCGGACAAGGCCAGGGAAGCGGTCATGGAATCGGCGCTGGCCAGGGAAGCGGTCAGGGAAGCGGCGCTGGCCAGGGAAGCGGTAATGGAATCGGCGCTGGCCAGGGAAGCGGTCATGGAATCGGCGCTGGCCAGGGAAGCGGTCATGGAAGCGGTGTTGGAATGGGACGCGGACATGGAAGCGGCGCTGGCCAGGGAAGCGGTCATGGAAGCGGCGCTGGCCAGGGAAGCGGTCAGGGAAGCGGCGTTGGAATGGGAAGCGGTGCTGGCCAGGGAAGCGGCGCTGGAATGGGAGGTGGAATGGGAAGCGGACAAGGCCAGGGAAGCGGCGCGGGCCAGGGAAGCGGCGCTGGAATGGGAGGTGGAACGGGAAGCGGCGCGGGCCAGGGAAGCGGCGCTGGAATGGGAGGTGGAACGGGAAGCGGACAAGGCCAGGGAAGCGGTCATGGAAGCGGCGTTGGAATGGGAAGCGGTCAGGGAAGCGGCGTTGGAATGGGAAGCGGTGCTGGCCAGGGAAGTGGCGCTGGAATGGGAGGTGGAATGGGAAGCGGACAAGGCCAGGGAAGCGGCGCGGGCCAGGGAAGCGGCGCTGGAATGGGAGGTGGAACGGGAAGCGGACAAGGCCAGGGAAGCGGTCATGGAAGCGGCGCTGGAATGGGAAGCGGCGCTGGAACGGGAAGTGGACAGGGAAGCGGCGCTGGAATGGGAAGCGGTGCGGGCCAGGGAAGCGGCGCTGGAATGGGAGGTGGAATGGGAAGCGGCGCTGGAATGGGAAGCGGCGCTGGAATGGGAAGCGGCGCTGGAATGGGAGTTGGAACGGGAAGCGGACAAGGCCAGGGAAGCGGACAAGGCCAGGGAAGCGGACAAGGCCAGGGAAGCGGTCAGGGAAGCGGCGCTGGCCAGGGAAGCGGTCATGGAATCGGCGCTGGCCAGGGAAGCGGTCATGGAATCGGCGCTGGCCAGGGAAGCGGTCATGGAATCGGCGCTGGCCAGGGAAGCGGTCATGGAAGCGGCGTTGGAATGGGAAGCGGTCATGGAAGCGGCGCTGGCCACGGAAGCGGTCAGGGAAGCGGCGTTGGAATGGGAAGCGGTGCTGGCCAGGGAAGCGGCGCTGGAATGGGAGGTGGAATGGGAAGCGGACAAGGCCAGGGAAGCGGCGCGGGCCAGGGAAGCGGCGCTGGAATGGGAGGTGGAACGGGAAGCGGTGCGGGCCAGGGAAGCGGCGCTGGAATGGGAGGTGGAACGGGAAGCGGACAAGGCCAGGGAAGCGGTCATGGAAGCGGCCGTTGGAATGGGAAGCGGTCAGGGAAGCGGCGTTGGAATGGGAAGCGGTGCTGGCCAGGGAAGCGGCGCTGGCCAGGGAAGCGGTCATGGAAGCGGCGCTGGCCAGGGAAGCGGTCATGGAAGCGGCGCTGGCCAGGGAAGCGGTCATGGAAGCGGCGCTGGCCAGGGAAGCGGTCATGGAAGCGGCGCTGGCCAGGGAAGCGGTCATGGAAGCGGCGCTGGCCAGGGAAGCGGTCATGGAAGCGGCGCTGGCCAGGGAAGCGGTCATGGAAGCGGCGCTGGCCAGGAAGCGGTTATGGTCAGGGAAGCGGTCAGGGATGTGGTCAAGGAAGTTGTCGACGATGTGGCCAAGGTCAATGATGTGCTCAGGGAAATGGTCATGGGAGTTTTGCATAATACTTCTGGATATCTTTTCAATTCAGTGCTTTATTCATATGGCATGTTTTCCCTGTTTGTTCAAACGGTTTAGAAAGATTCTGTCTCTCCCCCACCTCCTCAAATAAAAATAATTGCTTGATTGAAGAGTTGGTGTTTTTGGTATCATTTGGGTGTTTTCTCACAACTGCTCTCTGGCATCAGTGCTTGAAGTTCCTCTCCCTGAGACCTGGACATTTAGCAAAGTATTAGCCATTTTTTAGCCAATTTAAAAGAACTGTTTTGTGTGTTTTAAATTTATTTTTGGCAAAGCTGAATTGGCTGCAGCCATTACTCCAGTCAGAAATCATTTTAATATGCCGATTTGGTGCTCTAGAAACATTTCATGAATGCTGAAAACAGTTTGTAGGGAGCAAGTAATACTTCCATGAGGCAATATATGCTAAAGACAGCATGTTCCTAGGAGACGTTGATTTCTTAAACACAGTTGTACTAATAAATATAGGAATAGTATAACAGGTGATGCAGGTCAAAAGCTTAGGACCAGTGTATTTAGAATTGGAATAAAGCTTGCCGTGTTTGGGAAATATACTGTTTAAATAAAGTAAAAGAGGCTATATTTAAAATGTTTCATGGTATATGCAGCTAAAAGTGTGTTAGAGATTTAATCTGGATATTGATTTATTCCTGCGATTTGTTTGCTGAATGGAAAAGGAGTCTATATTATCCATGTATTTTGTAATTGTGTTTACAAATGAATTTTTTTATTTTTTTGGGGTGGATGTGGAAAGTGTAATTAGAAGGAAAACATATTACATTCAAGTTAAATAATTTTGATATGTATGTAGTATTCAAATGAATGTAATAACTTTTCTTGTACATCTTTTTATTATTTTGGGAAAGTTTCACATACAAGGTCAGGGTCCAAGCCAAATTTCATCCATTTTCTTCAGGAGACTTAAGGACTACTGCACCAGTTTGGAGAACATTGTTAATAAAAAAGAAAACAAGACTTGTAATATTTTTACGAATATACAGTTGTTGATTACTGAGTAAATGGTTTGCACACTCTTGTACATTACTGTTGTATATTTTGTTCTGGTTAATTTTAAGAAAAGAAGAAGAATTAGAAGAACCGGCACGCAGCGCTGCATGAAGTCGAACACACCTATTGGTACCACAACATGATCGCTGTACCACCTGACCACTGCAGATTCATTTTGCAGTTGATAGTGTCGCCATAGAAATGCACAATCCTCTCATAATTAGGCTAGCTTAATTATTATGACATGGCGTGAACGCAGCATTCAGCTCATCCAACCCCAATCAAACACACCTGAACAAGCTAATCAAGGCATTTCAGATTACTAGAAAGCTACAGGCAGGTGAGTTTGATCAGGGTTGGAATTGACCTGTTCTCCTTGGATCTTTAAAACCCCATTTTACAGAGGTTGATATTGCAGCAACACGTATTCGTTTTAGTTTTGTGCACTTCGCTGTCCGCTTCTCCTGACGCACCAATTCAGCGCATTTTCCAGCAGAGATCACAGGCCGGGAGGATGACAGCTCGAGTGTATTTCTCGTTGATTGCTGTTTTATCGTGTCTGTTTGGATACTTGAGCATAACTCACGCTATTCAAAGACGAACCACAGGTGAGAAGATCTGTTGCTTTCATTACACAGCCTGAAGAAACGCAGAAATAAGTGACTCTCAGTCTTTGAAAGTAATTAACACAGTCTACGAATGAGTAGTAGGTTTTAAACACTGATTTGAAGCGGACAAATATGTCAAATTTGTATTTAGGTTTGAGACCCATTGCGAAACCCCTGATTTACAAATGCTGAAACCACACTACCCTGGCCTCCCCTAATGATCCTCTTGAATTCTCTAGTGGACGGTTTCTGTCCGGCAAGGCTGACGGTCGTGCCGTCCCATCGAGGATGTTCTTCTGATGAAGACTGCCCTGGAGGACACAAATGCTGTCGATTTGACTGTGGGCCTGTTTGCGTACTGCCTGTTTTCAGTGAGTTTCAGTTAATAATGGATGCTAGGACTAAAAAATACCTCACGTAACGCATTGAATTCAATAAGTTTTGAGGCAGAGACTTTGCCTTCTGTTGTTCTCCTCTAAAGTAGGTTTGAATTAATCCCTTAGGATAGTTTTAAGCACAGGATGGCTTTACAAAATAAAGAGGAATAATACTTCAAACAGTGGTTCTCAATTCCAGTCCTGGGGACCCCCTGCTCTGCACGTTTTGCATGTCTCCCTTATTTGATGATCAAACATGCAAAATGTGCAGCGCAAGGGGTCCCCAGGACTGGAATTGAGAACCACTGACTTGGAATATAATTCACTCTGTAGGTAAAACTTGCTATTCATGCTCTGAGTGTTTTGTGTTGTATATTGAAGTAGCATACGGTCTATATCAGGGGTGGCGAACTCCGGTCCTGGAGAGGCGCAGCCCTGCAGAGTTCAGCTCCAACCCGAATTAAAACTCACCTGCCTGTAGCTTTCTAATAACCCTTCAGACCTTGATTAGGTTGTTCAGGGTTGAAGCAAAACTCTGCAGGGCTGCGAGTCCAGGACCGACGTTCGCCAGCCCTGGTCTATATGCACAAACTAAAGCTGACTATCTGTGTTCACGCAGTGAAGCTGGGTCAATGTCCCATACCGGAGATGATTCCACTGTGTGCTGAAAGCTGTTTCAATGATGGCCAGTGTCCTGGCACACAGAAATGTTGCCCAACCACCGGTGGCTTTGCATGCAGTGAACCACGTGGTCAGGGAAGAGGTCAGGCAAGTTGCCAGGGAAGAGGTATTGGACTGGGAAGTGGTATTGGCCAGGGAAGCGGTTATGGTCAGGGTTATGGCACTGGAATGGGAAGCGGCACTGGAATGGGAAGCGGACAGGGAAGTGGCGCTGGAATGGGAAGCGGACAGGGCCAGGGAAGCGGCACTGGAATGGGAAGCGGCCAGGGAAGCGGCGCTGGAATGGGAAGCGGACAGGGAAGCGGTTATGGTCAGGGTTATGGCGCTGGAATGGGAAGCGGACAGGCCAGGGAAGCGCGCTGGAATGGGAAGCGGCGCTGGAATGGGGAAGCGGACTGGAAGTGGTATAGGCCAGGGAAGCGGTTATGGCACTGGAATGGGAAGCGGACAGGCCAGGGAAGCGGCGCTGGAATGGGAAGCGGCGCTGGAATGGGAAGCGGACAGGGAAGCGGTTATGGTCAGGGTTATGGCGCTGGCATGGAATGGGAAGCGGCGCTGGAATGGGAAGCGGCGCTGGAATGGGAAGCGGCGCTGGAATGGGAAGACGGCGCATGGGAAATGGGAACGCGGACAGGGAAGCGGTTATGGCGCTGGAATGGGAAGCGGCGCTGTGAATGGGAAGCGGTGCGGGCCAGGGAAGCGGCGCTGGAATGGGAAGCTGTGCGGGCCAGGGAGCGGCGCTGGAATGGGGAAGCGGTGCGGGCCAAGGGAAGCGGCACTGGAATGGGAAGCGTTGCGGGCCAGGGAAGCGGTGCGGGCCAGGGAAGCGGCGCTGGAATGGGAAGCGGTGCGGGCCAGGGAGCGGTGCGGGCCAGGAAGCGGCGCTGGAATGGGAAGCGGCGCGGGCCAGGGAAGCGGCGCTGGAATGGGAAGCGGTGCGGGCCAGGGAGCGGCGCTGGAAGGGAAGCGGTGCGGGCCAGGGAAGCGGCGCTGGAATGGGAAGCGGTGCGGGCCAGGGAAGCGGCGCTGGCATGGGAAGCGGTGCGGGCCAGGGAAGCGGCACTGGAATGGGAAGCGGTGCGGGCCAGGGAAGCGGCACTGGAATGGGAAGCGGCGCGGGCCAGGGAAGCGGCGCTGGAATGGGAAGCGGCGCTGGAATGGGAAGTGGACAGGGAAGCGGCGCTGGAATGGGAGTTGGAACGGGAAGCGGACAAGGCCAGGGAAGGCGGACAAGGCCAGGGAAGCGGCGCTGGAATGGGAGCTGGAACGGGAAGCGGACAAGGCCAGGGAAGCGGCGCTGGAATGGGAGGTGGAACGGGAAGTGGACAAGGCCAGGGAAGCGGCGCTGGAATGGGAAGCGGTGCGGGCCAGGGAAGCGGCGCTGGAAGCGGCGCTGGAATGGGAAGCGGCGCTGGAATGGGAAGCGGCGCTGGAATGGGAAGCGGCGCTGGAATGGGAAGCGGCGCGGGCCAGGGAAGCGGCGCTGGAATGGGAAGCGGCGCGGGCCAGGGAAGCGGCGCTGGAATGGGAGGTGGAATGGGAAGCGGAGGTGGAATGGGAAGCGGCGCTGGAATGGGAAGCGGCGCTGGAATGGGAAGCGGCACGGGCCAGGGAAGGGGCGCTGGAATGGGAATGGGAGGTGGAACGGGCCAGGGAAGCGGCGCTGGAATGGGAGTTGGAACGGGAAGCGGACAAGGCCAGGGAAGCGGTGCGGGCCAGGGAAGCGGTGCGGGCCAGGGAAGCGGCGCTGGAATGGGAAGCGGCGCTGGAATGGGAAGCGGCGCTGGAATGGGAGGTGGAATGGGCCAGGGAAGCGGCGCTGGAATGGGAGGTGGAACGGGAAGTGGTGCGGGCCAGGGAAGCGGCGCTGGAATGGGAAGCGGTGCGGGCCAGGGAAGCGGCGCTGGAATGGGAAGCGGTGCGGGCCAGGGAAGCGGCGCTGGAATGGGAGGTGGAACGGGAAGCGGACAAGGCCAGGGAAGCGGCGCTGGAACGGGAAGCGGCGCTGGAACGGAAGTGGACAGGGAAGCGGCGCTGGAATGGGAAGCGGTGCGGGCCAGGGAAGCGGCGCTGGAATGGGAGGTGGAATGGGAAGCGGCGCTGGAATGGGAAGTGGACAGGGAAGCGGCGCTGGAATGGGAAGCGGCGCGGGCCAGGGAAGCGGCGCTGGAATGGGAGTTGGAACGGGAAGCGGACAAGGCCAGGGAAGCGGACAAGGCCAGGGAAGCGGCGCTGGAACGGGAAGCGGCGCTGGAATGGGAAGCGGCGCTGGAACGGGAAGTGGACAGGGAAGCGGCGCTGGAATGGGAAGCGGTGCGGGCCAGGGAAGCGGCGCTGGAATGGGAGTTGGAACGGGAAGCGGACAAGGCCAGGGAAGCGGACAAGGCCAGGGAAGCGGCGCTGGAACGGGAAGCGGCGCTGGAATGGGAAGCGGCGCTGGAACGGGAAGTGGACAGGGAAGCGGCGCTGGAATGGGAAGCGGCGCGGGCCAGGGAAGCGGTGCGGGCCAGGGAAGCGGCGCTGGAATGGGAAGCGGCGCGGGCCAGGGAAGCGGCGCTGGAATGGGAAGCGGGGCGGGCCAGGGAAGCGGCGCTGGAATGGGAAGCGGTGCGGGCCAGGGAAGCGGCGCTGGAATGGGAAGCGGTGCGGGCCAGGGAAGCGGCGCTGGAATGGGAAGCGGTGCGGGCCAGGGAAGCGGCACTGGAATGGGAAGCGGTGCGGGCCAGGGAAGCGGCACTGGAATGGGAAGCGGCGGCGGGCCAGGGAAGCGGCGCTGGAATGGGAAGCGGCGCTGGAATGGGAAGTGGACAGGGAAGCGGCGCTGGAATGGGAGTTGGAACGGGAAGCGGACAAGGCCAGGGAAAGCGGACAAGGCCAGGGGAAGCGGCGCTGGAATGGGAGCTGGAACGGGAAGCGGACAAGGGCCAGGGAAGCGGCGCTGGAATGGGAGGTGGAACGGGAAGTGGACAAGGCCAGGGAAGCGGCGCTGGAATGGGAAGCGGTGCGGGGCCAGGGAAGCGGCGCTGGAAGCGGCGCTGGAATGGGAAGCGGCGCGGAATGGAAGCGGCGCTGAATGGGAAGCGGCGCTGGAATGGGAAGCGGCGCGGGCCAGGGAAGCGGCGCTGGAATGGGAAGCGGCGCGGGCCATGGAAGCGCGCTGGAATGAACGCGCGGAGCCAGGTGAGTCGGCTCTGGAATGGGAGGTGGAATGGGAAGCGGAGGTGGAATGGGAAGCGGCGCTGGAAATGGGAAGCGGCGCTGGAATGGAAGCGGCGCGGGCCAGGGAAGGGGCGCTGGAATGGGAATGGGAGGTGGAACGGGCCAGGGAAGCGGCGCTGGAATGGGAGTTGGAACGGGAAGCGGACAAGGCCAGGGAAGCGGTGCGGGCCAGGGAAGCGGTGCGGGCCAGGGAAGCGGCGCTGGAATGGGAAGCGGCGCTGGAATGGGAAGCGGCGCTGGAATGGGAGGTGGAATGGGCCAGGGAAGCGGCGCTGGAATGGGAGGTGGAACGGGAAGTGGTGCGGGCCAGGGAAGCGGCGCTGGAATGGGAAGCGGTGCGGGCCAGGGAAGCGGCGCTGGAATGGAAGCGGTGCGGGCCAGGGAAGCGGCGCTGGAATGGGAGGTGGAATGGGAAGCGGCGCTGGAATGGGAAGTGGACAGGGAAGCGGCGCTGGAATGGGAAGCGGCGCGGGCCAGGGAAGCGGCGCTGGAATGGGAGTTGGAACGGGAAGCGGACAAGGCCAGGGAAGCGGACAAGGCCAGGGAAGCGGCGCTGGAACGGGAAGCGGCGCTGGAATGGGAAGCGGCGCTGGAACGGGAAGTGGACAGGGAAGCGGCGCTGGAATGGGAAGCGGTGCGGGCCAGGGAAGCGGCGCTGGAATGGGAGTTGGAACGGGAAGCGGACAAGGCCAGGGAAGCGGACAAGGCCAGGGAAGCGGCGCTGGAACGGGAAGCGGCGCTGGAATGGGAAGCGGCGCTGGAACGGGAAGTGGACAGGGAAGCGGCGCTGGAATGGGAAGCGGCGCGGGCCAGGGAAGCGGCGCTGGAATGGGAAGCGGCGCGGGCCAGGGAAGCGGCGCTGGAATGGGAGGTGGAATGGGAAGCGGCGCTGGAATGGGAAGCGGCGCTGGAATGGGAAGCGGCGCGGGCCAGGGAAGGGGCGCTGGAATGGGAATGGGAGGTGGAACGGGCCAGGGAAGCGGCGCTGGAATGGGAGTTGGAACGGGAAGCGGACAAGGCCAGGGAAGCGGTGCGGGCCAGGGAAGCGGTGCGGGCCAGGGAAGCGGCGCTGGAATGGGAAGCGGCGCTGGGAATGGGAAGCGGTGTGGGCCAGGGAAGCGGCGCTGGAATGGCAGGTGGAATGGGCCAGGGAAGCGGCGCTGGAATGGGAGGTGGAACGGGAAGTGGTGCGGGCCAGGGAAGCGGCGCTGGAATGGGAAGCGGTGCGGGCCAGGGAAGCGGCGCTGGAATGGGAAGCGGTGCGGGCCAGGGAAGCGGCGCTGGAATGGGAGGTGGAATGGGAAGCGGCGCTGGAATGGGAGTGGACAGGGAAGCGGCGCTGGAATGGGAAGCGGCGCGGGCCAGGGAAGCGGCGCTGGAATGGGAGTTGGAACGGGAAGCGGACAAGGCCAGGGAAGCGGACAAGGCCAGGGAAGCGGCGCTGGAACGGGAAGCGGCGCTGGAATGGGAAGCGGCGCTGGAACGGGAAGTGGACAGGGAAGCGGCGCTGGAATGGGAAGCGGTGCGGGCCAGGGAAGCGGCGCTGGAATGGGAGTTGGAACGGGAAGCGGACAAGGCCAGGGAAGCGGACAAGGCCAGGGAAGCGGCGCTGGAACGGGAAGCGGCGCTGGAATGGGAAGCGGCGCTGGAACGGGAAGTGGACAGGGAAGCGGCGCTGGAATGGGAAGCGGTGCGGGCCAGGGAAGCGGCGCTGGAATGGGAGGTGGAATGGGAAGCGGCGCTGGAATGGGAAGCGGCGCTGGAATGGGAAGCGGCGCGGGCCAGGGAAGCGGCGCTGGAATGGGAGTTGGAACGGGAAGCGGACAGGCCAGGGAAGCGGACAAGGCCAGGGAAGCGGACAAGGCCAGGGAAGCGGTCATGGAATCGGCGCTGGCCAGGGAAGCGGTCATGGAATCGGCGCTGGCCAGGGAAGCGGTCATGGAATCGGCGCTGGCCAGGGAAGCGGTCATGGAATCGGCGCTGGCCAGGGAAGCGGTCATGGAAGCGGCGTTGGAATGGGAAGCGGTCATGGAAGCGGCGTTGGCCAGGGAAGCGGTCATGGAAGCGGCGCTGGCAAGGGAAGCGGTCAGGGAAGCGGCGTTGGAATGGGAAGCGGTGCTGGCCAGGGAAGCGGCGGTGGAACGGGAAGCGGACAAGGCCAGGGAAGCGGCGCTGGAATGGGAGCTGGAACGGGAAGCGGCGCTGGAATGGGAAGCGGCGCGGGCCAGGGAAGCGGCGCGGGCCAGGGAAGCGGCGCTGGAATGGGAAGCGGCGCGGGCCAGGGAAGCGGCGCTGGAATGGGAGTTGGAACGGGAAGCGGACAAGGCCAGGGAAGCGGTGCGGGCCAGGGAAGCGGTGCGGGCCAGGGAAGCGGCGCTGGAATGGGAAGCGGCGCTGGAATGGGAAGCGGTGCGGCCAGGGAAGCGGCGCTGGAATGGGAGGTGGAATGGGCCAGGGAAGCGGCGCTGGAATGGGAGGTGGAACGGGAAGTGGTGCGGGCCAGGGAAGCGGCGCTGGAATGGGAAGCGGTGCGGGCCAGGGAAGCGGCGCTGGAATGGGAAGCGGTGCGGGCCAGGAAGCGCGCTGGAATGGGAGGTGGAATGGGAAGCGGCGCTGGAATGGGAAGTGGACAGGGAAGCGGCGCTGGAATGGGAAGCGGAGCGGGCCAGGGAAGCGGCGCTGGAATGGGAGTTGGAACGGGAAGCGGACAAGGCCAGGGAAGCGGACAAGGCCAGGGAAGCGGCGCTGGAATGGGAAGCGGCGCTGGAACGGGAAGTGGACAGGGAAGCGGCGCTGGAATGGGAAGCGGTGCGGGCCAGGGAAGCGGCGCTGGAATGGGAGTTGGAACGGGAAGCGGCGCTGGAATGGGAAGCGGCGCGGGCCAGGGAAGCGGCGCTGGAATGGGAAGCGGCGCGGGCCAGGGAAGCGGCGCTGGAATGGGAAGCGGCGCGGGCCAGGGAAGCGGCGCTGGAATGGGAGTTGGAACGGGAAGCGGACAAGGCCAGGGAAGCGGTGCGGGCCAGGGAAGCGGTGCGGGCCAGGGAAGCGGCGCTGGAATGGGAGTTGGAACGGGAAGCGGACAAGGCCAGGGAAGCGGTGCGGGCCAGGGAAGCGGTGCGGGCCAGGGAAGCGGCGCTGGAATGGGAAGCGGCGCTGGAATGGGAAGCGGCGCTGGAATGGGAGGTGGAATGGGCCAGGGAAGCGGCGCTGGAATGGGAGGTGGAACGGGAAGTGGTGCGGGCCAGGGAAGCGGCGCTGAATGGGAAGCGGTGCGGGCCAGGGAAGCGGCGCTGGAATGGGAAGCGGTGCGGGCCAGGGAAGCGGCGCTGGAATGGGAGGTGGAACGGGAAGCGGACAAGGCCAGGGAAGCGGCGCTGGAACGGGAAGCGGCGCTGGAACGGGAAGTGGACAGGGAAGCGGCGCTGGAATGGGAAGCGGTGCGGGCCAGGGAAGCGGCGCTGGAATGGGAGGTGGAATGGGAAGCGGCGCTGGAATGGGAAGTGGACAGGGAAGCGGCGCTGGAATGGGAAGCGGCGCGGTCAGGGAAGCGGCGCTGGAATGGGAGTTGGAACGGGAAGCGGACAAGGCCAGGGAAGCGGACAAGGCCAGGGAAGCGGCGCTGGAACGGGAAGCGGCGCTGGAATGGGAAGCGGCGCTGGAACGGGACGTGGACAGGGAAGCGGCGCTGGAATGGGAAGCGGTGCGGGCCAGGGAAGCGGCGCTGGAATGGGAGTTGGAACGGGAAGCGGACAAGGCCAGGGAAGCGGACAAGGCCAGGGAAGCGGCGCTGGAACGGGAAGCGGCGCTGGAATGGGGAAGCGGCGCTTGGAACGGGAAGTGGACAGGGAAGCGGCGCTGGAATGGGAAGCGGCGCGGGCCAGGGAAGCGGTGCGGGCCAGGGGAAGCGGCGCTGGAATGGGAAGCGGCGCGGGCCAGGGAAGCGGCGCTGGAATGGGAAGCGGTGCGGGCCAGGGAAGCGGAGCTGGAATGGGAAGCGGTGCGGGCCAGGGAAGCGGCGCTGGAATGGGAAGCGGTGCGGGCCAGGGAAGCGGCGCTGGAATGGGAAGCGGTGCGGGCCAGGGAAGCGGCACTGGAATGGGAAGCGGTGCGGGCCAGGGAAGCGGCACTGGAATGGGAAGCGGCGCGGGCCAGGGAAGCGGCGCTGGAATGGGAAGCGGCGCTGGAATGGGACGTGGACAGGGAAGCGGCGCTGGAATGGGAGTTGGAACGGGAAGCGGACCAGGCCAGGGAAGCGGACAAGGCCGGGAAGCGGCGCTGGAATGGGAGCTGGAACGGGAAGCGGACAAGGCAGGGAAAGCGGCGCTGGAATGGGAGGTGGAACGGGAAGTGGACAAGGCCAGGGAAGCGGCGCTGGAATGGGAAGCGGTGCGGGCCAGGGAAGCGGCGCTGGAAGCCGGCGCTGGAATGGGAAGCGGCGCTGGAATGGGAAGCGGCGCTGGAATGGGAAGCGGCGCTGGAATGGGAAGCGGCGCGGGCCAGGGAAGCGGCGCTGGAATGGGAAGCGGCGCGGGCCAGGGAAGCGGCGCTGGAATGGGAGGTGGAATGGGAAGCGGAGGTGGAATGGGACAGCGGCGCTGGAATGGGAAGCGGCGCTGGAATGGGAAGCGGCGCGGGCCAGGGAAGGGGCGCTGGAATGGGAATGGGAGGTGGAACGGGCCAGGGAAGCGGCGCTGGAATGGGAGTTGGAACGGGAAGCGGACAAGGCCAGGGAAGCGGTGCGGGCCAGGGAAGCGGTGCGGGCCAGGGAAGCGGCGCTGGAATGGGAAGCGGCGCTGGAATGGGAAGCGGCGCTGGAATGGGAGGTGGAATGGGCCAGGGAAGCGGCGCTGGAATGGGAGGTGGAACGGGAAGTGGTGCGGGCCAGGGAAGCGGCGCTGGAATGGGAAGCGGTGCGGGCCAGGGAAGCGGCGCTGGAATGGGAAGCGGTGCGGGCCAGGGAAGCGGCGCTGGAATGGGAGGTGGAAGGGAAGCGGACAAGGCCAGGGAAGCGGCGCTGGAACGGGAAGCGGCGCTGGAACGGGAAGTGGACAGGGAAGCGGCGCTGGAATGGGAAGCGGTGCGGGCCAGGGAAGCGGCGCTGGAATGGGAGGTGGAATGGGAAGCGGCGCTGGAATGGGAAGTGGACAGGGAAGCGGCGCTGGAATGGGAAGCGGCGCGGGCCAGGGAAGCGGCGCTGGAATGGGAGTTGGAACGGGAAGCGGACAAGGCCAGGGAAGCGGACAAGGCCAGGGAAGCGGCGCTGGAACGGGAAGCGGCGCTGGAATGGGAAGCGGCGCTGGAACGGGAAGTGGACAGGGAAGCGGCGCTGGAATGGGAAGCGGTGCGGGCCAGGGAAGCGGCGCTGGAATGGGAGTTGGAACGGGAAGCGGACAAGGCCAGGGAAGCGGACAAGGCCAGGGAAGCGGCGCTGGAACGGGAAGCGGCGCTGGAATGGGAAGCGGCGCTGGAACGGGAAGTGGACAGGGAAGCGGCGCTGGAATGGGAAGCGGCGCGGGCCAGGGAAGCGGCGCTGGAATGGGAAGCGGCGCGGGCCAGGGAAGCGGCGCTGGAATGGGAGGTGGAATGGGAAGCGGCGCTGGAATGGGAAGCGGCGCTGGAATGGGAAGCGGCGCGGGCCAGGGAAGGGGCGCTGGAATGGGAATGGGAGGTGGAACGGGCCAGGGAAGCGGCGCTGGAATGGGAGTTGGAACGGGAAGCGGACAAGGCCAGGGAAGCGGTGCGGGCCAGGGAAGCGGTGCGGGCCAGGGAAGCGGCGCTGGAATGGGAAGCGGCGCTGGAATGGGAAGCGGTGTGGGCCAGGGAAGCGGCGCTGGAATGGCAGGTGGAATGGGCCAGGGAAGCGGCGCTGGAATGGGAGGTGGAACGGGAAGTGGTGCGGGCCAGGGAAGCGGCGCTGGAATGGGAAGCGGTGCGGGCCAGGGAAGCGGCGCTGGAATGGGAAGCGGTGCGGGCCAGGGAAGCGGCGCTGGAATGGGAGGTGGAATGGGAAGCGGCGCTGGAATGGGAAGTGGACAGGGAAGCGGCGCTGGAATGGGAAGCGGCGCGGGCCAGGGAAGCGGCGCTGGAATGGGAGTTGGAACGGGAAGCGGACAAGGCCAGGGAAGCGGACAAGGCCAGGGAAGCGGCGCTGGAACGGGAAGCGGCGCTGGAATGGGAAGCGGCGCTGGAACGGGAAGTGGACAGGGAAGCGGCGCTGGAATGGGAAGCGGTGCGGGCCAGGGAAGCGGCGCTGGAATGGGAGTTGGAACGGGAAGCGGACAAGGCCAGGGAAGCGGACAAGGCCAGGGAAGCGGCGCTGGAACGGGAAGCGGCGCTGGAATGGGAAGCGGCGCTGGAACGGGAAGTGGACAGGGAAGCGGCGCTGGAATGGGAAGCGGTGCGGGCCAGGGAAGCGGCGCTGGAATGGGAGGTGGAATGGGAAGCGGCGCTGGAATGGGAAGCGGCGCTGGAATGGGAAGCGGCGCGGGCCAGGGAAGCGGCGCTGGAATGGGAGTTGGAACGGGAAGCGGACAAGGCCAGGGAAGCGGACAAGGCCAGGGAAGCGGACAAGGCCAGGGAAGCGGTCATGGAATCGGCGCTGGCCAGGGAAGCGGTCATGGAATCGGCGCTGGCCAGGGAAGCGGTCATGGAATCGGCGCTGGCCAGGGAAGCGGTCATGGAATCGGCGCTGGCCAGGGAAGCGGTCATGGAAGCGGCGTTGGAATGGGAAGCGGTCATGGAAGCGGCGTTGGCCAGGGAAGCGGTCATGGAAGCGGCGCTGGCCAGGGAAGCGGTCAGGGAAGCGGCGTTGGAATGGGAAGCGGTGCTGGCCAGGGAAGCGGCGGTGGAACGGGAAGCGGACAAGGCCAGGGAAGCGGCGCTGGAATGGGAGCTGGAACGGGAAGCGGCGCTGGAATGGGAAGCGGCGCGGGCCAGGGAAGCGGCGCGGGCCAGGGAAGCGGCGCTGGAATGGGAAGCGGCGCGGGCCAGGGAAGCGGCGCTGGAATGGGAGTTGGAACGGGAAGCGGACAAGGCCAGGGAAGCGGTGCGGGCCAGGGAAGCGGTGCGGGCCAGGGAAGCGGCGCTGGAATGGGAAGTGGCGCTGGAATGGGAAGCGGTGCGGGCCAGGGAAGCGGCGCTGGAATGGGAGGTGGAATGGGCCAGGGAAGCGGCGCTGGAATGGGAGGTGGAACGGGAAGTGGTGCGGGCCAGGGAAGCGGCGCTGGAATGGGAAGCGGTGCGGGCCAGGGAAGCGGCGCTGGAATGGGAAGCGGTGCGGGCCAGGGAAGCGGCGCTGGAATGGGAGGTGGAATGGGAAGCGGCGCTGGAATGGGAAGTGGACAGGGAAGCGGCGCTGGAATGGGAAGCGGAGCGGGCCAGGGAAGCGGCGCTGGAATGGGAGTTGGAACGGGAAGCGGACAAGGCCAGGGAAGCGGACAAGGCCAGGGAAGCGGCGCTGGAATGGGAAGCGGCGCTGGAACGGGAAGTGGACAGGGAAGCGGCGCTGGAATGGGAAGCGGTGCGGGCCAGGGAAGCGGCGCTGGAATGGGAGTTGGAACGGGAAGCGGCGCTGGAATGGGAAGCGGCGCGGGCCAGGGAAGCGGCGCTGGAATGGGAAGCGGCGCGGGCCAGGGAAGCGGCGCTGGAATGGGAAGCGGCGCGGGCCAGGGGAAGCGGCGCTGGAATGGGAGTTGGAACGGGAAGCGGACAAGGCCAGGGAAGCGGTGCGGGCCAGGGAAGCGGTGCGGGCCAGGGAAGCGGCGCTGGAATGGGAAGCGGCGCTGGAATGGGAAGCGGTGCGGGCCAGGGAAGCGGCGCTGGAATGGAGGTGGAACGGGAAGCGGTGCGGGCCAGGGAAGCGGCGCTGGAATGGGAAGCGGTGCGGGCCAGGGAAGCGGCGCTGGGAATGGGAGGTGGAATGGGAAGCGGCGCTGGAATGGGAAGTGGACAGGGAAGCGGCGCTGGAATGGGAAGCGGCGCGGGCCAGGGAAGCGGCGCTGGAATGGGAGTTGGAACGGGAAGCGGACAAGGCCAGGGAAGCGGACAAGGCCAGGGAAGCGGCGCTGGAATGGGAAGCGGCGCTGGAACGGGAAGTGGACAGGGAAGCGGCGCTGGAATGGGAAGCGGAGCGGGCCAGGGAAGCGGCGCTGGAATGGGAGTTGGAACGGGAAGCGGACAAGGCCAGGGAAGCGGACAAGGCCAGGGAAGCGGCGCTGGAACGGGAAGCGGCGCTGGAATGGGAAGCGGCGCTGGAACGGGAAGTGGACAGGGAAGCGGCGCTGGAATGGGAAGCAGTGCGGGCCAGGGAAGCGGCGCTGGAATGGGAGGTGGAATGGGAAGCGGCGCTGGAATGGGAAGCGGCGCTGGAATGGGAAGCGGCGCGGGCCATGGAAGCGGCGCTGGAATGGGAGTTGGAACGGGAAGCGGACAAGGCCAGGGAAGCGGACAAGGCCAGGGAAGCGGACAAGGCCAGGGAAGCGGTCATGGAATCGGCGCTGGCCAGGGAAGCGGTCATGGAATCGGCGCTGGCCAGGGAAGCGGTCATGGAATCGGCGCTGGCCAGGGAAGCGGTCATGGAAGCGGCGTTGGAATGGGAAGCGGTCATGGAAGCGGCGTTGGCCAGGGAAGCGGTCATGGAAGCGGCGCTGGCCAGGGAAGCGGTCAGGGAAGCGGCGTTGGAATGGGAAGCGGTGCTGGCCAGGGAAGCGGCGGTGGAACGGGAAGCGGACAAGGCCAGGGAAGCGGCGCTGGAATGGGAGCTGGAATGGGAAGCGGCGCTGGAATGGGAAGCGGCGCGGGGCCAGGGAAGCGGCGCTGGAATGGGAAGCGGCGCGGGCCAGGGAAGCGGCGCTGGAATGGGAAGCGGCGCGGGCCAGGGAAGCGGCGCTGGAATGGGAGGTGGAATGGGAAGCGGCGCTGGAATGGGAAGCGGCGCGGGTCAGGGAAGCGGCGCTGGAATGGGAAGCGGCGCTGGAATGGGAAGCGGCGCGGGCCAGGGAAGGGGCGCTGGAATGGGAATGGAGGTGGAACGGGCCAGGGAAGCGGCGCTGGAATGGGAGTTGGAACGGGAAGCGGACAAGGCCAGGGAAGCGGTGCGGGCCAGGGAAGCGGTGCGGGCCAGGGAAGCGGCGCTGGAATGGGAAGCGGCGCTGGAATGGGAAGCGGTGGGGCCAGGGAAGCGGCGCTGAATGGGAAGCGGTGCGGGCCAGGGAAGCGGCGCTGGAATGGGAAGCGGTGCGGGCCAGGGAAGCGGCGCTGGAATGGGAGGTGGAACGGGAAGCGGACAAGGCCAGGGAAGCGGCGCTGGAACGGGAAGCGGCGCTGGAACGGGAAGTGGACAGGGAAGCGGCGCTGGAATGGGAAGCGGTGCGGGCCAGGGAAGCGGCGCTGGAATGGGAGGTGGAATGGGAAGCGGCGCTGGAATGGGAAGTGGACAGGGAAGCGGCGCTGGAATGGGAAGCGGCGCGGGCCAGGGAAGCGGCGCTGGAATGGGAGTTGGAACGGGAAGCGGACAAGGCCAGGGAAGCGGACAAGGCCAGGGAAGCGGCGCTGGAACGGGAAGCGGCGCTGGAATGGGAAGCGGCGCTGGAACGGGAAGTGGACAGGGAAGCGGCGCTGGAATGGGAAGCGGTGCGGGCCAGGGAAGCGGCGCTGGAATGGGAGTTGGAACGGGAAGCGGACAAGGGAAGCGGCGCTGGAATGGGAGGTGGAACGGGAAGTGGTGCGGGCCAGGGAAGCGGCGCTGGAATGGGAAGCGGTGCGGGCCAGGGAAGCGGCGCTGGAATGGGAAGCGGTGCGGGCCAGGGAAGCGGCGCTGGAATGGGAGGTGGAACGGGAAGCGGACAAGGCCAGGGAAGCGGCGCTGGAACGGGAAGCGGCGCTGGAACGGGAAGTGGACAGGGAAGCGGCGCTGGAATGGGAAGCGGTGCGGGCCAGGGAAGCGGCGCTGGAATGGGAGGTGGAATGGGAAGCGGCGCTGGAATGGGAAGTGGACAGGGAAGCGGCGCTGGAATGGGAAGCGGCGCGGGCCAGGGAAGCGGCGCTGGAATGGGAGTTGGAACGGGAAGCGGACAAGGCCAGGGAAGCGGACAAGGCCAGGGAAGCGGCGCTGGAACGGGAAGCGGCGCTGGAATGGGAAGCGGCGCTGGAACGGGAAGTGGACAGGGAAGCGGCGCTGGAATGGGAAGCGGTGCGGGCCAGGGAAGCGGCGCTGGAATGGGAGTTGGAACGGGAAGCGGACAAGGCCAGGGAGCGGACAAGGCCAGGGAAGCGGCGCTGGAACGGGAAGCGGCGCTGGAATGGGAAGCGGCGCTGGAACGGGAAGTGGACAGGGAAGCGGCGCTGGAATGGGAAGCGGTGCGGGCCAGGGAAGCGCGCTGGAATGGGAGGTGGAATGGGAAGCGGCGCTGGAATGGAAGCGGCGCTGGAATGGGAAGCGGCGCGGGCCAGGGAAGCGGCGCTGGAATGGGAGTTGGAACGGGAAGCGGACAAGGCCAGGGAAGCGGACAAGGCCAGGGGAAGCGGTCATGGAATCGGCGCTGGCCAGGGAAGCGGTCATGGAATCGGCGCTGGCCAGGGAAGCGGTCATGGAATCGGCGCTGGCCAGGGAAGCGGTCATGGAAGCGGCGTTGGAATGGGAAGCAGTCATGGAAGCGGCGTTGGCCAGGGAAGCGGTCATGGAAGCGGCGCTGGCCAGGGAAGCGGCGTTGGAATGGGAGGTGGAATGGGAAGCGGTACAAGGCCAGGGAAGCGGCGCGGGCCAGGGAAGCGGCGCTGGAATGGGAGGTGGAACGGGAAGCGGACAAGGCCAGGGAAGCGGTCATGGAAGCGGCGTTGGAATGGGAAGCGGTCAGGGAAGCGGCGTTGGAATGGGAAGCGGTGCTGGCCAGGGAAGCGGCGCTGGAATGGAGGTGGAATGGGAAGCGGACAAGGCCAGGGAAGCGGCGCGGGCCAGGGAAGCGGCGCTGGAATGGGAGGTGGAACGGGAAGCGGACAAGGCCAGGGAAGCGGTCATGGAAGCGGCGTTGGAATGGGAAGCGGTCATGGAAGCGGCGCTGGCCAGGGAAGCGGTCATGGAAGCGGCGCTGGCCAGGGAAGCGGTCATGGAAGCGGCGCTGGCCAGGGAAGCGGTCATGGAAGCGGCGCGGGCCAGGGAAGCGGTCATGGAAGTGGCGCTTGCCAGGGAAGCGGTTATGGTCAGGGAAGCGGTCAGGGATGTGGTCAAGGAAGTTGTCGACGATGTGGCCAAGGTCAATGATGTGCTCAGGGAAATGGTCATGGGAGTTTTGCATAATACTTTCGGATATCTTTTTCAATTCAGTGCTTTATTCATATGGCATGTTTTCCCTGTTTGTTCAAACGGTTTAGAAAGATTCTGTCTCTCCCCCACCTCCTCAAATAAAAATAATTGCTTGATTGAAGAGTTGGTGTTTTGGTATCATTTGGCTGTTTTCTCACAACTGCTCTCTGGCATCAGTGCTTGAAGTTCCTCTCCCTGAGACCTGGACATTTAGCAAAGTATTAGCCATTTTTTAGCCAATTTAAAAGAACTGTTTTGTGTGTTTTAAATTTATTTTTGGCAAAGCTGAATTGGCTGCAGCCATTACTCCAGTCAGAAATCATTTTAATATGCCGATTTGGTGCTCTAGAAACATTTCATGAATGCTGAAAACAGTTTGTAGGGAGCAAGTAATACTTCCATGAGGCAATATATGCTAAAGACAGCATGTTCCTAGGAGACGTTGATTTCTTAAACACAGTTGTACTAATAAATATAGGAATAGTATAACAGGTGATGCAGGTCAAAAGCTTAGGACCAGTGTATTTAGAATTGGAATAAAGCTTGCCGTGTTTGGGAAATATACTGTTTAAATAAAGTAAAGAGGCTATATTTAAAATGTTTCATGGTATATGCAGCTAAAAGTGTGTTAGAGATTTAATCTGGATATTGATTTATTCCTGCGATTTGTTTGCTGAATGGAAAAGGAGTCTATATTATCCATGTATTTTGTAATTGTGTTTACAAATGAATTTTTTATTTTTTTGGGGTGGATGTGGAAAGTGTAATTAGAAGGAAAACATATTACATTCAAGTTAAATAATTTTGATATGTATGTAGTATTCAAATGAATGTAATAACTTTTCTTGTACATCTTTTTATTATTTTGGAAAGTTTCACATACAAGGTCAGGGTCCAAGCCAAATTTCATCCATTTTCTTCAGGAGACTTAAGGACTACTGCACCAGTTTGGAGAACATTGTTAATAAAAAGAAAACAAGACTTGTAATATTTTTACGAATATACAGTTGTTGATTACTGAGTAAATGGTTTGCACACTCTTGTACATTACTGTTGTATATTTGTTCTGGTTAATTTTTAAGAAAGAAGAAGAATTAGAAGAACCGGCACGCAGCGCTGCATGAAGTCGAACACACCTATTGGTACCACAACATGATCGCTGTACCACCTGACCACTGCAGATTCATTTTGCAGTTGATAGTGTCGCCATAGAAATGCACAATCCTCTCATAATTAGGCTAGCTTAATTATTATGACATGGCGTGAACGCAGCATTCAGCTCATCCAACCCCAATCAAACACACCTGAACAAGCTAATCAAGGCATTTCAGATTACTAGAAAGCTACAGGCAGGTGAGTTTGATCAGGGTTGGAATTGACCTGTTCTCCTTGGATCTTAAAACCCCATTTACAGAGGTTGATATTGCAGCAACACGTATTCGTTTTAGTTTGTGCACTTCGCTGTCCGCTTCTCCTGACGCACCAATTCAGCGCATTTTCCAGCAGAGATCACAGGCCGGGAGGATGACAGCTCGAGTGTATTTTCTCGTTGATTGCTGTTTTATCGTGTCTGTTTGGATACTTGAGCATAACTCACGCTATTCAAAGACGAACCACAGGTGAGAAGATCTGTTTGCTTTCATTACACAGCCTGAAGAAACGCAGAAATAAGTGACTCTCAGTCTTTGAAAGTAATTAACACAGTCTACGAATGAGTAGTAGGTTTTAAAACACTGATTTGAAGCGGACAATATGTCAAATTTGTATTTAGGTTTGAGACCCATGCGAAACCCCTGATTTTACAAATGCTGAAACCACACTACCTGGCCTCCCCTAATGATCCTCTTGAATCTCTAGTGGACGGTTTCTGTCCGGCAAGGCTGACGGTCGTGCCGTCCCATCGAGGATGTCTCTTCTGATGAAGACTGCCCTGGAGGACACAAATGCTGTCTGATTTGACTGTGGGCCGTTTTGCGTTACTGCCTGTTTTCAGTGAGTTTCAGTTAATAATGGATGCTAGGACTAAAAAATACCTCACGTAACGCATTGAATTCAATAGTTTTGAGGCAGAGGACTTTGCCTTCTGTTGTTCTCCTCTAAAGTAGGTTTGAATTAATCCCTTAGGATAGTTTTAAGCACAGGATGGCTTTACAAAATAAGAGGAATAATACTTCAAACAGTGGTTTCTCAATTCCAGTCCTGGGGACCCCCTGCTCTGCACGTTTTGCATGTCTCCTTATTTGATGATCAAACATGCAAAATGTTGCAGCGCAAGGGGTCCCCCGGACTGGAATTGAGAACCACTGACTTGGATATAATTCACTCTGTAGGTAAACTTGCTATTCATGCTCTGAGTGTTTTGTGTTTATATTGAAGTAGCATACGGTCTATATCAGGGGTGGCGAACCTCCGGTCCTGGAGAGGCGCAGCCCTGCAGAGTTCAGCTCCAACCCGAATTAAAACTCACCTGCCTGTAGCTTTCTAATAACCCTTCAGACCTTGATTAGGTTGTTCAGGTTTGAAGCAAAACTCTGCAGGGCTGCGAGTCCAGGACCGACGTTCGCCAGCCCTGGTCTATATGCACAAACTAAAGCTGACTATCTGTGTTCACGCAGTGAAGCTGGGTCAATGTCCCATACCGGAGATGATTCCACTGTGTGCTGAAAGCTGTTTTCAATGATGGCCAGTGTCCTGGCACAACAGAAATGTTGCCCAACCACCGGTGGCTTTGCATGCAGTGAACCAGTGGTCAGGGAAGAGGTCAGGCAAGTTGCCAGGGAAGAGGGGTATTGGCCAGGGAAGCGGACTGGGAAGTGGTATTGGCCAGGGAAAGCGGTTATGGTCAGGGTTTATGGCACTGGAATGGGAAGCGGCACTGGAATGGGAAGCGGACAGGGAAGTGGCGCTGGAAATGGGAAGCGGGCCATTGTGAGATCTGTTATGGTCATGGGTTTATGGCGATGGAATGGGAAGCGGACAGGGCAGGGAAGCGGCGTGGAATGGGAAGCGGACAGGAAGCGGCGCTGGAATGGGAAGCGGGACCAAGGGAAGCGGTTATGGTCAGGGTTAGGGCTGGAATGGGAAGCGGACAGGGCAGGGAAGCGGCGCGGAATGGGAAGCGGCCAGGGAAGCGGTTATGGTCAGGGTTATGGCGCTGGAATGGGAAGCGGACAGGGAAGCGGTTATGGTCAGGGTTATGGCGCTGGAATGGGAAGCGGACAGGGCCAGGGAAGCGGCGCTGGAATGGGAAGCGGACAGGGAAGCGGTTATGGTCAGGGTTATGGCGCTGGAATGGGAAGCGGCGCTGGAATGGGAAGCGGCGCTGGAATGGGAAGCGGACTGGGAAGTGGTATTGGCCAGGGAAGCGGTTATGGCACTGGAATGGGAAGCGGACAGGGCCAGGGAAGCGGCGCTGGAATGGGAAGCGGCGCTGGAATGGGAAGCGGACAGGGAAGCGGTTATGGTCAGGGTTATGGCGCTGGAATGGGAAGCGGCGCTGGAATGGGAAGCGGCACTGGAATGGGAAGCGGACAGGGAAGCGGTTATGGCTCTGGAATGGGAAGCGGCGCTGGAATGGGAAGCGGTGCGGGCCAGGGAAGCGGCGCTGGAATGGGAAGCGGTGCGGGCCAGGGAAGCGGCGCTGGAATGGGAAGCGGTGCGGGCCAGGGAAGCGGCACTGGAATGGGAAGCGGTGCGGGCCAGGGAAGCGGCACTGGAATGGGAAGCGGTGCGGGCCAGGGAAGCGGCACTGGAATGGGAAGCGGTGCGGGCCAGGGAAGCGGCACTGGAATGGGAAGTGGTGCGGGCCAGGGAAGCGGCACTGGAATGGGAAGCGGTGCGGGCCAGGGAAGCGGTGCGGGCCAGGGAAGCGGCGCTGGAATGGGAAGCGGTGCGGGCCAGGGAAGCGGCACTGGAATGGGAAGCGGTGCGGGCCAGGGAAGCGGCACTGGAATGGGAAGCGGTGCGGGCCAGGGAAGCGGCAATGGAATGGGAAGCGGTGCGGGCCAGGGAAGCGGTGCGGGCCAGGGAAGCGGCGCTGGAATGGGAAGCGGTGCGGGCCAGGGAAGCGGCGCTGGAATGGGAAGCGGTGCGGGCCAGGGAAGCGGCGCTGGAATGGGAAGCGGTGCGGGCCAGGGAAGCGGCGCTGGAATGGGAGGTGGAACGGGAAGCGGACAAGGCCAGGGAAGCGGCGCTGGAATGGGAGCTGGAACGGGAAGCGGACAAGGCCAGGGAAGAGGCGCTGGAATGGAGGTGGAACGGGAAGTGGACAAGGCCAGGGAAGCGGCGCTGGAATGGGAAGCGGTGCGGGCCAGGGAAGCGGCGGTGGAACGGGAAGCGGACAAGGCCAGGGAAGCGGCGCTGGAATGGGAGCTGGAATGGGAAGCGGCGCTGGAATGGGAAGCGGCGCGGGCCAGGGAAGCGGCGCTGGAATGGGAAGCGGCGCGGGCCAGGGAAGCGGCGCTGGAATGGGAAGCGGCGCTGGAATGGGAAGCGGCGCTGGAATGGGAAGCGGCGCTGGAATGGGAAGCGGCGCTGGAATGGGAAGCGGCGCTGGAATGGGAAGCGGCGCGGGCCAGGGAAGCGGCGCTGGAATGGAAGCGGAGCGGGGCCGGGCCAGGGAAGCGGCGCTGGAATGGGAATGGGAGGTGGAACGGGCCAGGGAAGCGGCGCTGGAATGGGAGTTGGAACGGGAAGCGGACAAGGCCAGGGAAGCGGCGCTGGAATGGGAAGCGGTGCGGGCCAGGGAAGCGGCGCTGGAATGGGAAGCGGCGCGGAATGGAATGGGAGGTGGAACGGGAAGTGGTGCGGGCCAGGGAAGCGGCGCTGGAAGGGAAGCGGTGCGGGCCAGGGAAGCGGCGTGGAATGGGAAGCGGTGCGGGCCAGGGAAGCGGCGCTGGAATGGGAGGTGGAACGGGAAGCGGACAAGGCCAGGGAAGCGGCGCTGGAAGGGAAGCGGCGCTGGAACGGGAAGTGGACAGGGAAGCGGCGCTGGAATGGGAAGCGGTGCGGGCCAGGGAAGCGGCGCTGGAATGGGAGGTGGAATGGGAAGCGGCGCTGGAATGGGAAGCGGGCTGGAATGGGAAGCGGCGCTGGAATGGGAAGCGGCGCTGGAATGGGAGTTGGAACGGGAAGCGGACAAGGCCAGGAAGCGGACAAGGCCAGGGAAGCGGTCATGGAATCGGCGCTGGCCAGGGAAGCGGTCATGGAATCGGCGCTGGCCAGGGAAGCGGTCATGGAATCGGCGCTGGCCAGGGAAGCGGTCATGGAAGCGGCGTTGGAATGGGAAGCGGTCATGGAAGCGGCGCTGGCCAGGGAAGCGGTCAGGGAAGCGGCGTTGGAATGGGAAGCGGTCATGGAAGCGGCGCTGGCCAGGGAAGCGGTCAGGGAAGCGGCGTTGGAATGGGAAGCGGTGCTGGCCAGGGAAGCGGCGCTGGAATGGGAGGTGGAATGGGAAGCGGACAAGGCCAGGGAAGCGGCGCGGGCCAGGGAAGCGGCGCTGGAATGGGAGGTGGAACGGGAAGCGGACAAGGCCAGGGAAGCGGTCAGGGAAGCGGCGTTGGAATGGGAAGCGGTGCTGGCCAGGGAAGCGGCGCTGGAATGGGAGGTGGAATGGGGAAGCGGACAAGGCCAGGGAAGCGGCGCGGGCCAGGGAAGCGGTGCTGGAATGGGAGGTGGAACGGGAAGCGGACAAGGCCAGGGAAGCGGTCAGGGAAGCGGCGTTGGAATGGGAAGCGGTGCTGGCCAGGGAAGCGGCGCTGGAATGGGAGGTGGAATGGGAAGCGGACAAGGCCAGGGAAGCGGTGCGGGCCAGGGAAGCGGCGCTGGAATGGGAAGCGGTGCGGGCCAGGGAAGCGGCGCTGGAATGGGAAGTGGTGCGGGCCAGGGAAGCGGCGCTGGAATGGGAAGCGGTGCGGGCCAGGGAAGCGGCGCTGGAATGGGAGCTGGAACGGGAAGCGGACAAGGCCAGGGAAGCGGCGCTGGAATGGGAGGTGGAACGGGAAGTGGACAAGGCCAGGGAAGCGGCGCTGGAATGGGAAGCGGGCGGGCCAGGGAAGCGGCGGTGGAACGGGAAGCGGACAAGGCCAGGGAAGCGGCGCTGGAATGGGAGCTGGACGGGAAGCGGCGCTGGAATGGGAAGCGGCGCGGGCCAGGGAAGCGGCGCTGGAATGGGAAGCGGCGCGGGCCAGGGAAGCGGCGCTGGAATGGGAAGCGGCGCTGGAATGGGAAGCGGCGCTGGAATGGGAAGCGGCGCTGGAATGGGAAGCGGCGCTGGAATGGGAAGCGGCGCTGGAATGGGAAGCGGCGCGGGCCAGGGAAGCGGCGCTGGAATGGGAAGCGGCGCGGGCCAGGGAAGCGGCGCTGGAATGGGAAGCGGCGCTGGAATGGGAAGCGGCGCGGGCCAGGGAAGGGGCGCTGGAATGGGAATGGGAGGTGGAACGGGCCAGGGAAGCGGCGCTGGAATGGGAGTTGGAACGGGAAGCGGACAAGGCCAGGAAGCGGCGCTGGAATGGGAAGCGGCGCTGGAATGGGAAGCGGTGCGGCCAGGGAAGCGGCGCTGGAATGGGAAGCGGCGCTGGAATGGGAGGTGGAACGGGAAGTGGTGCGGGCCAGGGAAGCGGCGCTGGAATGGGAAGCGGTGCGGGCCAGGGAAGCGGCGCTGGAATGGGAAGCGGTGCGGGCCAGGGAAGCGGCGCTGGAATGGGAGGTGGAACGGGAAGCGGACAAGGCCAGGGAAGCGGCGCTGGAACGGGAAGCGCGCTGGAACGGGAAGTGGACAGGGAAGCGGCGCTGGAATGGGAAGCGGTGCGGGCCAGGGAAGCGGCGCTGGAATGGGAGGTGGAATGGGAAGCGGCGCTGGAATGGGAAGCGGCGCTGGAATGGGAAGCGGCGCTGGAATGGGAAGCGGCGCTGGAATGGGAGTTGGAACGGGAAGCGGACAAGGCCAGGGAAGCGGCGATGGAAAGGGAAGCGGTCATGGAATCGGCGCTGGCCAGGGAAGCGGTCAGGGAAGCGGCGCTGGCCAGGGAAGCGGTCATGGAAGCGGCGCTGGCCAGGGAAGCGGTCATGGAATCGGCGCTGGCCAAGGGAAGCGGTCATGGAATCGGCGCTGGCCAGGGAAGCGGTCATGGAAGCGGCGTTGGAATGGGAAGCGGTCATGGAAGCGGCGCTGGCCAGGGAAGCGGTCATGGAAGCGGCGCTGGCCAGGGAAGCGGTCAGGGAAGCGGCGTTGGAATGGGAAGCGGTGCTGGCCAGGGAAGCGGCGCTGGAATGGGAGGTGGAATGGGAAGCGGACAAGGCCAGGGAAGCGGCGCGGGCCAGGGAAGCGGCGCTGGAATGGGAGGTGGAACGGGAAGCGGACAAGGCCAGGGAAGCGGTCATGGAAGCGGCGTTGGAATGGGAAGCGGTCAGGGAAGCGGCGTTGGAATGGGAAGCGGGTGCTGGCCAGGGAAGCGGCGCTGGAATGGGAGGTGGAATGGGAAGCGGACAAGGCCAGGGAAGCGGCGCGGGCCAGGGAAGCGGCGCTGGAATAGGAGGTGGAAGGAACGGGAAGCCGACAAGGCCAGGGAAGCGGTCATGGAAGCGGCGTTGGAATGGGAAGCGGTCATGGAAGCGGCGCGGGCCAGGGAAGCGGTCATGGAAGGGCGCTTGCCAGGGAAGCGGTTATGGTCAGGGAAGCGGTCAGGGATGTGGTCAAGGAAGTTGTCGACGATGTGGCCAAGGTCAATGATGTGCTCAGGGAAATGGTCATGGGAGTTTGCATAATACTTCTGGATATCTTTTCAATTCAGTGCTTTATTCATATGGCATGTTTTCCCTGTTTGTTCAAACGGTTTAGAAAGATTCTGTCTCTCCCCCACCTCCTCAAATAAAAATAATTGCTTGATTGAAGAGTTGGTGTTTTTGGTATCATTTGGCTGTTTTCTCACAACTGCTCTCTGGCATCAGTGCTTGAAGTTCCTCTCCCTGAGACCTGGACATTTAGCAAAGTATTAGCCATTTTTTAGCCAATTTAAAAGAACTGTTTTGTGTGTTTTAAATTTATTTTTGGCAAAGCTGAATTGGCTGCAGCCATTACTCCAGTCAGAAATCATTTTAATATGCCGATTTGGTGCTCTAGAAACATTTCATGAATGCTGAAAACAGTTTGTAGGGAGCAAGTAATACTTCCATGAGGCAATATATGCTAAAGACAGCATGTTCCTAGGAGACGTTGATTTCTTAAACACAGTTGTACTAATAAATATAGGAATAGTATAACAGGTGATGCAGGTCAAAAGCTTAGGACCAGTGTATTTAGAATTGGAATAAAGCTTGCCGTGTTTGGGAAATATACTGTTTAAATAAAGTAAAAGAGGCTATATTTAAAATGTTTCATGGTATATGCAGCTAAAAGTGTGTTAGAGATTTAATCTGGATATTGATTTATTCCTGCGATTTGTTTGCTGAATGGAAAAGGAGTCTATATTATCCATGTATTTTGTAATTGTGTTTACAAATGAATTTTTTTATTTTTTTGGGGTGGATGTGGAAAGTGTAATTAGAAGGAAAACATATTACATTCAAGTTAAATAATTTTGATATGTATGTAGTATTCAAATGAATGTAATAACTTTTCTTGTACATCTTTTTATTATTTTGGGAAAGTTTCACATACAAGGTCAGGGTCCAAGCCAAATTTCATCCATTTTCTTCAGGAGACTTAAGGACTACTGCACCAGTTTGGAGAACATTGTTAATAAAAAAGAAAACAAGACTTGTAATATTTTTACGAATATACAGTTGTTGATTACTGAGTAAATGGTTTGCACACTCTTGTACATTACTGTTGTATATTTGTTCTGGTTAATTTTAAGAAAAGAAGAAGAATTAGAAGAACCGGCACGCAGCGCTGCATGAAGTCGAACACACCTATTGGTACCACAACATGATCGCTGTACCACCTGACCACTGCAGATTCATTTTGCAGTTGATAGTGTCGCCATAGAAATGCACAATCCTCTCATAATTAGGCTAGCTTAATTATTATGACATGGCGTGAACGCAGCATTCAGCTCATCCAACCCCAATCAAACACACCTGAACAAGCTAATCAAGGCATTTCAGATTACTAGAAAGCTACAGGCAGGTGAGTTTGATCAGGGTTGGAATTGACCTGTTCTCCTTGGATCTTTAAAACCCCATTTTACAGAGGTTGATATTGCAGCAACACGTATTCGTTTTAGTTTTGTGCACTTCGCTGTCCGCTTCTCCTGACGCACCAATTCAGCGCATTTTCCAGCAGAGATCACAGGCCGGGAGGATGACAGCTCGAGTGTATTTCTCGTTGATTGCTGTTTTATCGTGTCTGTTTGGATACTTGAGCATAACTCACGCTATTCAAAGACGAACCACAGGTGAGAAGATCTGTTGCTTTCATTACACAGCCTGAAGAAACGCAGAAATAAGTGACTCTCAGTCTTTGAAAGTAATTAACACAGTCTACGAATGAGTAGTAGGTTTTAAAACACTGATTTGAAGCGGACAATATGTCAAATTTGTATTTAGGTTTGAGACCCATTGCGAAACCCCTGATTTACAAATGCTGAAACCACACTACCTGGCCTCCCCTAATGATCCTCTTGAATTCTCTAGTGGACGGTTTCTGTCCGGCAAGGCTGACGGTCGTGCCGTCCCATCGAGGATGTTCTTCTGATGAAGACTGCCCTGGAGGACACAAATGCTGTCGATTTGACTGTGGGCCTGTTTGCGTACTGCCTGTTTTCAGTGAGTTTCAGTTAATAATGGATGCTAGGACTAAAAAATACCTCACGTAACGCATTGAATTCAATAAGTTTTGAGGCAGAGACTTTGCCTTCTGTTGTTCTCCTCTAAAGTAGGTTTGAATTAATCCCTTAGGATAGTTTTAAGCACAGGATGGCTTTACAAAATAAAGAGGAATAATGCTTCAAACAGTGGTTCTCAATTCCAGTCCTGGGGACCCCCTGCTCTGCACGTTTTGCATGTCTCCCTTATTTGATGATCAAACATGCAAAATGTGCAGCGCAAGGGGTCCCCAGGACTGGAATGAGAGAACCACTGACTTGGAATATAATTCACTCTGTAGGTAAAACTTGCGTTGTATATTGAAGTAGCATACGGTCTATATCAGGGGTGGCGAACTCCGGTCCTGGAGAGGCGCAGCCCTGCAGAGTTCAGCTCCAACCCGAATTAAAACTCACCTGCCTGTAGCTTTCTAATAACCCTTCAGACCTTGATTAGGTTGTTCAGGGTTGAAGCAAAACTCTGCAGGGCTGCGAGTCCAGGACCGACGTTCGCCAGCCCTGGTCTATATGCACAAACTAAAGCTGACTATCTGTGTTCACGCAGTGAAGCTGGGTCAATGTCCCATACCGGAGATGATTCCACTGTGTGCTGAAAGCTGTTTCAATGATGGCCAGTGTCCTGGCACACAGAAATGTTGCCCAACCACCGGTGGCTTTGCATGCAGTGAACCACGTGGTCAGGGAAGAGGTCAGGCAAGTTGCCAGGGAAGAGGTATTGGCCAGGGAAGCGGACTGGGAAGTGGTATTGGCCAGGGAAGCGGTTATGGTCAGGGTTATGGCACTGGAATGGGAAGCGGCACTGGAATGGGAAGCGGACAGGGAAGTGGCGCTGGAATGGGAAGCGGACAGGGAAGCGGTTATGGTCAGGGTTATGGCGCTGGAATGGGAAGCGGACAGGGCCAGGGAAGCGGCAGGGAAGCGGCAGGGAAGCGGCATGGCTGGAATGGGAAGCGGCAGGGCCAGGGAAGCGGCGCTGGAATGGGAAGCGGACAGGGAAGCGGTTATGGTCAGGGTTATGGCGCTGGAATGGGAAGCGGACAGGGCCAGGGAAGCGGCGCTGGAATGGGAAGCGGACAGGGAAGCGGTTATGGTCAGGGTTATGGCGCTGGAATGGGAAGGGCGTGGAATGGGAAGCGGCGCTGGAATGGGAAGCGGACTGGGAAGTGGTATGGCCAGGGAAGCGGTTATGGCACTGGAATGGGAAGCGGACAGGGCCAGGGAAGCGGCGCTGGAATGGGAAGCGGCGCTGGAATGGGAAGCGGACAGGACAGGGAGCGGTTATGGTCAGGGGTTATGGCGCTGGAATGGGAAGCGGCGCTGGAATGGGAAGCGGCACTGGAATGGGAAGCGGACAGGGAAGCGGTTATGGCTCTGGAATGGGAAGCGGCGCTGGAATGGGAAGCGGTGCGGGCCAGGGAAGCGGCGCTGGAATGGGAAGCGGTGCGGGCCAGGGAAGCGGCGGCACTGGAATGGGAAGCGGTGCGGGCCAGGGAAGCGGCACTGGAATGGGAAGCGGTGCGGGCCAGGGAAGCGGCACTGGAATGGGAAGCGGTGCGGGCCAGGGAAGCGGCACTGGAATGGGAAGCGGGCGGGCCAGGGAAGCGGCACTGGAATGGGAAGTGGTGCGGGCCAGGGAAGCGGCACTGGAATGGGAAGCGGTGCGGGCCAGGGAAGCGGTGCGGGCCAGGGAAGCGGCGCTGGAATGGGAAGCGGTGCGGGCCAGGGAAGCGGCACTGGAATGGGAAGCGGTGCGGGCCAGGGAAGCGGCACTGGAATGGGAAGCGGGCGGGCCAGGGAAGCGGCACTGGAATGGGAAGCGGTGCGGGCCAGGGAAGCGGTGCGGGCCAGGAAGCGGTGCGGGCCAGGGAAGCGGTGCGGGCCAGGGAAGCGGCGCTGGAATGGGAAGCGGTGCGGGCCAGGGAAGCGGCGCTGGAATGGGAAGCGGTGCGGGCCAGGGGAAGCGGCGCTGGAATGGGAAGCGGTGCGGGCCAGGGAAGCGGCGCTGGAATGAGGAGGTGGAACGGGAAGCGGACAAGGCCAGGGAAGCGGCGCTGGAATGGGAGCTGGAACGGGAAGCGGACAAGGCCAGGGAAGCGGGCTGGATGGAAGGGAGGTGGAACGGGAAGTGGACAAGGCCAGGGAAGCGGCGCTGGAATGGGAAGCGGTTCGGGCCAGGGAAGCGGCGGTGGAACGGGAAGCGGACAAGGCAGGGAAGCGGCGCTGGAATGGGAGCTGGAACGGGGAAGCGGCGCTGGAATGGGAAGCGGCGGGGCCAGGGAAGCGGCGCTGGAATGGGAAGCGGCGCGGGCCAGGGAAGCGGCGCTGGAATGGGAAGCGGCGCTGGAATAAAGCGGCGCTGGAAGGGAAGCGGCGCTGGAATGGGAAGCGGCGCTGGAATGGGAAGCGGCGCTGGAATGGGAAGCGGCGCGGGCCAGGGAAGCGGCGCTGGAATGGGAAGCGGCGCGGGCCAGGAAGCGGCGCTGGAATGGGAAGGGGCGCGGGCCAGGGAAGGGGCGCGGGCCAGGGAAGGGGCGGGCTGGAATGGGAATGGGAGGGGAACGGGCCAGAGGAAGCGGCGCTGGAATGGGAGTTGGAACGGGAAGCGGACAAGGCCAGGGAAGCGGCGCTGGAATGGGAAGCGGCGCGGGAATGGGAAGCGGTGCGGGCCAGGGAAGCGGCGCTGGAATGGGAGGTGGAACGGGAAGTGGTGGCGGGCCAGGGAAGCGGCGCTGGAATGGGAAGCGGTGCGGGCCAGGGAAGCGGCGCTGGAATGGGAAGCGGTGCGGGCCAGGGAAGCGGCGCTGGAATGGGAGGTGGAACGGGAAGCGGACAAGGCCAGGGAAGCGGCGCTTGCGAACGGGAAGCGGCGCTGGAACGGGAAGGACAGGGAGGGAAGGGAAGCGCGCGCTGGAATGGGAAGCGGTGCGGGCCAGGGAAGCGGCGCTGGAATGGGAGGTGGAATGGGAAGCGGCGCTGGAATGGGAAGCGGCGCTGGAATGGGAAGCGGCGCTGGAATGGGAAGCGGCGCTGGAATGGGAGTTGGAACGGGAAAGCGGACAAGGCCAGGGAAGCGGACAAGGCCAGGGAAGCGGACAAGGCCAGGGAAGCGGTCATGGAATCGGCGCTGGCCAGGGAAGCGGTCATGGAATCGGCGCTGGCCAGGAAGCGGTCATGGAATCGGCGCTGGCCAGGGAAGCGGTCATGGAAGCGGCGTTGGAATGGGAAGCGGTCATGGAAGCGGCGCTGCCAGGGAAGCGGTCAGGGAAGCGGCGTTGGAAGGGAAGCGGTCATGGAAGCGGCGCTGGCCAGGGAAGCGGTCAGGGAAGCGGCGTTGGAATGGGAAGCGGTGCTGGCCAGGGGGAAGCGGCGCTGGAATGGGAGGTGGAAATGGAAGCGGGACAAGGCCAGGGAAGCGGCGCGGGGCCAGGGAAGCGGCGCTGGAATGGGAGGTGGAACGGGAAGCGGACAAGGCCAGGGAAGCGGTCAGGGAAGCGGCGTTGGAATGGGAAGCGGTGCTGGCCAGGGAAGCGGCGCTGGAATGGAATGGGAGGTGGGGGAATGGGAAGCGGACAAGGCCAGGGAAGCGGCGGGCCAGGGAAGCGGTGCTGGAATGGGAGGTGGAACGGGGGAAGCGGACAAGGTCAGGGAAGCGGTCATGGAAGCGGCGCTGGCCAGGGAAGCGGTCATGGAAGCGGCGCTGGCCAGGGAAGCGGTCATGGAAGCGGCGCTGGCCAGGGAAGCGGTCATGGAAGGGCGCTTGCCAGGGAAGCGGTTATGGTCAGGGAAGCGGTCAGGGATGTGGTCAAGGAAGTTGTCGACGATGTGGCCAAGGTCAATGATGTGCTCAGGGAAATGGTCATGGGAGTTTTGCATAATACTTTCTGGATATCTTTTCAATTCAGTGCTTTATTCATATGGCATGTTTTCCCTGTTTGTTCAAACGGTTTAGAAAGATTCTGTCTCTCCCCACCTCCTCAAATAAAAATAATTGCTTGATTGAAGAGTTGGTGTTTTTGGTATCATTTGGCTGTTTTCTCACAACTGCTCTCTGGCATCAGTGCTTGAAGTTCCTCTCCCTGAGACCTGGACATTTAGCAAAGTATTAGCCATTTTTTAGCCAATTTAAAAGAACTGTTTTGTGTGTTTTAAATTTATTTTTGGCAAAGCTGAATTGGCTGCAGCCATTACTCCAGTCAGAAATCATTTTAATATGCCGATTTGGTGCTCTAGAAACATTTCATGAATGCTGAAAACAGTTTGTAGGGAGCAAGTAATACTTCCATGAGGCAATATATGCTAAAGACAGCATGTTCCTAGGAGACGTTGATTTCTTAAACACAGTTGTACTAATAAATATAGGAATAGTATAACAGGTGATGCAGGTCAAAAGCTTAGGACCAGTGTATTTAGAATTGGAATAAAGCTTGCCGTGTTTGGGAAATATACTGTTTAAATAAAGTAAAAGAGGCTATATTTAAAATGTTTCATGGTATATGCAGCTAAAAGTGTGTTAGAGATTTAATCTGGATATTGATTTATTCCTGCGATTTGTTTGCTGAATGGAAAAGGAGTCTATATTATCCATGTATTTTGTAATTGTGTTTACAAATGAATTTTTTTATTTTTTTGGGGTGGATGTGGAAAGTGTAATTAGAAGGAAAACATATTACATTCAAGTTAAATATTTTGATATGTATGTAGTATTCAAATGAATGTAATAACTTTTCTTGTACATTTTTATTATTTTGGGAAAGTTTCACATACAAGGTCAGGGTCCAAGCCAAATTTCATCCATTTTCTTCAGGAGACTTAAGGACTACTGCACCAGTTTGGAGAACATTGTTAATAAAAAAGAAAACAAGACTTGTAATATTTTTACGAATATACAGTTGTTGATTACTGAGTAAATGGTTTGCACACTCTTGTACATTACTGTTGTATATTTTGTTCTGGTTAATTTTAAGAAAAGAAGAAGAATTAGAAGAACCGGCACGCAGCGCTGCATGAAGTCGAACACACCTATTGGTACCACAACATGATCGCTGTACCACCTGACCACTGCAGATTCATTTTGCAGTTGATAGTGTCGCCATAGAAATGCACAATCCTCTCATAATTAGGCTAGCTTAATTATTATGACATGGCGTGAACGCAGCATTCAGCTCATCCAACCCCAATCAAACACACCTGAACAAGCTAATCAAGGCATTTCAGATTACTAGAAAGCTACAGGCAGGTGAGTTTGATCAGGGTTGGAATTGACCTGTTCTCCTTGGATCTTTAAAACCCCATTTTACAGAGGTTGATATTGCAGCAACACGTATTCGTTTTAGTTTTGTGCACTTCGCTGTCCGCTTCTCCTGACGCACCAATTCAGCGCATTTTCCAGCAGAGATCACAGGCCGGGAGGATGACAGCTCGAGTGTATTTCTCGTTGATTGCTGTTTTATCGTGTCTGTTTGGATACTTGAGCATAACTCACGCTATTCAAAGACGAACCACAGGTGAGAAGATCTGTTGCTTTCATTACACAGCCTGAAGAAACGCAGAAATAAGTGACTCTCAGTCTTTGAAAGTAATTAACACAGTCTACGAATGAGTAGTAGGTTTTAAAACACTGATTTGAAGCGGACAAATATGTCAAATTTGTATTTAGGTTTGAGACCCATTGCGAAACCCCTGATTTACAAATGCTGAAACCACACTACCTGGCCTCCCCTAATGATCCTCTTGAATTCTCTAGTGGACGGTTTCTGTCCGGCAAGGCTGACGGTCGTGCCGTCCCATCGAGGATGTTCTTCTGAAGACTGCCCTGGAGGACACAAATGCTGTCGATTGACTGTGGGCCTGTTTGCGTACTGCCTGTTTTCAGTGAGTTTCAGTTAATAATGGATGCTAGGACTAAAAAATACCTCACGTAACGCATTGAATTCAATAAGTTTTGAGGCAGAGACTTTGCCTTCTGTTGTTCTCCTCTAAAGTAGGTTTGAATTAATCCCTTAGGATAGTTTTAAGCACAGGATGGCTTTACAAAATAAAGAGGAATAATGCTTCAAACAGTGGTTCTCAATTCCAGTCCTGGGGACCCCTGCTCTGCACGTTTTGCATGTCTCCCTTATTTGATGATCAAACATGCAAAATGGGCAGCGCAAGGGGTCCCCAGGACTGGAATTGAGAACCACTGACTTGGAATATAATTCACTCTGTAGGTAAAACTTGCGTTGTATATTGAAGTAGCATACGGTCTATATCAGGGGTGGCGAACTCCGGTCCTGGAGAGGCGCAGCCCTGCAGAGTTCAGCTCCAACCCGAATTAAAACTCACCTGCCTGTAGCTTTCTAATAACCCTTCAGACCTTGATTAGGTTGTTCAGGGTTGAAGCAAAACTCTGCAGGGCTGCGAGTCCAGGACCGACGTTCGCCAGCCCTGGTCTATATGCACAAACTAAAGCTGACTATCTGTGTTCACGCAGTGAAGCTGGGTCAATGTCCCATACCGGAGATGATTCCACTGTGTGCTGAAAGCTGTTTCAATGATGGCCAGTGTCCTGGCACACAGAAATGTTGCCCAACCACCGGTGGCTTTGCATGCAGTGAACCACGTGGTCAGGGAAGAGGTCAGGCAAGTTGCCAGGGAAGAGGTATTGGCCAGGGAAGCGGACTGGGAAGTGGTATTGGCCAGGGAAGCGGTTATGGTCAGGGTTATGGCACTGGAATGGGAAGCGGCACTGGAATGGGAAGCGGACAGGGAAGTGGCGCTGGAATGGGAAGCGGACAGGGAAGCGGTTATGGTCAGGGTTATGGCGTGGAATGGGAAGCGGACAGGGCCAGGGAAGCGGCGCTGGAATGGGAAGCGGCCAGGGAAGCGGCGCTGGAATGGGAAGCGGACAGGGAAGCGGTTATGGTCAGGGTTATGGCGCTGGAATGGGAAGCGGACAGGGCCAGGGAAGCGGCGCTGGAATGGGAAGCGGCGCTGGAATGGGAAGCGGACTGGGAAGTGGTATGGCCAGGGAAGCGGTTATGGCACTGGAATGGGAAGCGGACAGGCCAGGGAAGCGGCGCTGGAATGGGAAGCGGCGCTGGAATGGGAAGCGGACGGGAAGCGGTTATGGTCAGGGTTATGGCGCTGGAATGGAAGCGGCGCTGGAATGGGAAGCGGCGCTGGAATGGGAAGCGGCGCTGGAATGGGAAGCGGCGCTGGAATGGGAAGCGGACAGGGAAGCGGTTATGGCGCTGGAATGGGAAGCGGGCTGGAATGGGAAGCGGTGCGGGCCAGGAAGCGGCGCTGGAATGGGAAGCGGTGCGGGCCAGGGAAGCGGCGCTGGAATGGGAAGCGGTGCGGGCCAGGGAAGCGGCGCTGGAATGGGAAGCGGCGCGGGCCAGGGAAGCGGCGCTGGAATGGGAAGCGGTGCGGGCCTGGGAAGCGGACAAGGCCAGGGAAGCGGCGCTGGAACGGGAAGTGGACAGGGAAGCGGCGCTGGAATGGGAAGCGGTGCGGGCCAGGGAAGCGGCGCTGGAATGGGAAGCAGCGCTGGAATGGGAAGGGCGCGGCCAGGGAAGCGCGCTGGAATGGGAGTTGGAACGGGAAGCGGACAAGCCAGGGAAGCGGACAAGGCCAGGGAAGCGGCGCTGGAACGGGAAGCGGCGCTGGAATGGGAAGCGGCGCTGGAACGGGAAGTGGACAGGGAAGCGGCGCTGGAATGGGAAGCGGTGCGGGCCAGGGAAGCGGCGCTGGAATGGGAAGCGGTGCGGGCCAGGGAAGCGGCGCTGGAATGGGAAGCAGCGCTGGAATGGGAAGGCGCGGGCCAGGGAAGCGGCGCTGGAATGGGAGTTGGAACGGGAAGCGGACAAGGCCAGGGAAGCGGACAAGGCCAGGGAAGCGGCGCTGGAACGGGAAGCGGCGCTGGAATGGGAAGCGGCGCTGGAACGGGAAGTGGACAGGGAAGCGGCGCTGGAATGGGAAGCGGTGCGGGCCAGGGAAGCGGCGCTGGAATGGGAGGGGAATGGGAAGCGGCGCTGGAATGGGAAGCGGCGCGGGCCAGGGAAGCGGCGCTGGAATGGGAAGCGGCGCGGGCCAGGGAAGCGGCGCTGGAATGGGAAGCGGCGCGGGCCAGGGAAGCGGCGCTGGAATGGGAGTTGGAACGGGAAGCGGACAAGGCCAGGGAAGCGGCGCTGGAACGGAAGCGGCGCTGGAATGGGAAGCGGCGCTGGAACGGGAAGTGGACGGGAAGCGGCGCTGGAACGGGAAGCGGCGCTGGAACGGGAAGTGGACAGGGAAGCGGCGCTGGAATGGGAAGCGGTGCGGGCCAGGGAAGCGGCGCTGGAATGGGAGGTGGAATGGGAAGCGGCGCTGGAATGGGAAGCGGCGCGGGCCAGGGAAGCGGCGCTGGAATGGGAAGCGGCGCGGGCCAGGGAAGCGGCGCTGGAATGGGAGTTGGAACGGGAAGCGGACAAGGCCAGGGAAGCGGCGCTGGAACGGGAAGCGGCACTGGAATGGGAAGCGGCGCTGGAACGGGAAGTGGACACGGAAGCGGCGCTGGAATGGGAAGCGGTGCGGGCCAGGGAAGCGGCGCTGGAATGGGAAGCGGCGCTGGAATGGGAAGCGGCGCTGGAATGGGAAGCGGCGCTGGAATGGGAGTTGGAACGGGAAGCGGACAAGGCCAGGGAAGCGGACAAGGCCAGGGAAGCGGACAAGGCCAGGGAAGCGGACAAGGCCAGGGAAGCGGTCATGGAATCGGCGCTGGTCAGGGAATCGGCGCTGGCCAGGGGCGGTCATGGAATCGGCGCTGGCCAGGGAAGCGGTCATGGAATCGGCGCTGGCCAGGGAAGCGGTCATGGAAGCGGCGTTGGAATGGGAAGCGGTCATGGAAGCGGCGCTGGCCAGGGAAGCGTCATGGAAGCGGCGCTGGCCAGGGAAGCGGTCAGGGAAGCGGCGTTGGAATGGGAAGCGGTGCTGGCCAGGGAAGCGGCGCTGGAATGGGAGGTGGAACGGGAAGCGGTGCGGGCCAGGGAAGCGGCGCTGGAATGGGAGGTGGAATGGGAAGCGGACAAGGCCAGGGAAGCGGCGCGGGCCAGGGAAGCGGCGCTGGAATGGGAGGTGGAACGGGAAGCGGTGCGGGCCAGGGAAGCGGCGCTGGAATGGGAGGTGGAACGGGAAGCGGACAAGGCCAGGGAAGCGGTCATGGAAGCGGCGTTGGAATGGGAAGCGGTCAGGGAAGCGGCGTTGGAATGGGAAGCGGTGCTGGCCAGGGAAGCGGCGCTGGAATGGGAGGTGGAATGGGAAGCGGACAAGGCCAGGGAAGCGGCGCGGGCCAGGGAAGCGGCGCTGGAATGGGAGGTGGAACGGGAAGCGGACAAGGCCAGGGAAGCGGTCATGGAAGCGGCGTTGGAATGGGAAGCGGTCATGGAAGCGGCGCTGGCCAGGGAAGCGGTCATGGAAGCGGCGCTGGCCAGGGAAGCGGTCATGGAAGCGGCGCTGGCCAGGGAAGCGGTCATGGAAGCGGCGCGGGCCAGGGAAGCGGTCATGGAAGTGGCGCTTGCCAGGGAAGCGGTTATGGTCAGGGAAGCGGTCAGGGATGTGGTCAAGGAAGTTGTCGACGATGTGGCCAAGGTCAATGATGTGCTCAGGGAAATGGTCATGGGAGTTTTGCATAATACTTTCTGGATATCTTTTCAATTCAGTGCTTTATTCATATGGCATGTTTTCCCTGTTTGTTCAAACGGTTTAGAAAGATTCTGTCTCTCCCCCACCTCCTCAAATAAAAATAATTGCTTGATTGAAGAGTTGGTGTTTTTGGTATCATTTGGCTGTTTTCTCACAACTGCTCTCTGGCATCAGTGCTTGAAGTTCCTCTCCCTGAGACCTGGACATTTAGCAAAGTATTAGCCATTTTTTAGCCAATTTAAAAGAACTGTTTTGTGTGTTTTAAATTTATTTTTGGCAAAGCTGAATTGGCTGCAGCCATTACTCCAGTCAGAAATCATTTTAATATGCCGATTTGGTGCTCTAGAAACATTTCATGAATGCTGAAAACAGTTTGTAGGGAGCAAGTAATACTTCCATGAGGCAATATATGCTAAAGACAGCATGTTCCTAGGAGACGTTGATTTCTTAAACACAGTTGTACTAATAAATATAGGAATAGATAACAGGTGATGCAGGTCAAAAGCTTAGGACCAGTGTATTTAGAATTGGAATAAAGCTTGCCGTGTTTGGGAAATATACTGTTTAAATAAAGTAAAAGAGGCTATATTTAAAATGTTTCATGGTATATGCAGCTAAAAGTGTGTTAGAGATTTAATCTGGATATTGATTTATTCCTGCGATTTGTTTGCTGAATGGAAAAGGAGTCTATATTATCCATGTATTTTGTAATTGTGTTTACAAATGAATTTTTTTATTTTTTTGGGGTGGATGTGGAAAGTGTAATTAGAAGGAAAACATTACATTCAAGTTAAATAATTTTGATATGTATGTAGTATTCAAATGAATGTAATAACTTTTCTTGTACATCTTTTTATTATTTTGGGAAAGTTTCACATACAAGGTCAGGGTCCAAGCCAAATTTCATCCATTTTCTTCAGGAGACTTAAGGACTACTGCACCAGTTTGGAGAACATTGTTAATAAAAAAGAAAACAAGACTTGTAATATTTTTACGAATATACAGTTGTTGATTACTGAGTAAATGGTTTGCACACTCTTGTACATTACTGTTGTATATTTTGTTCTGGTTAATTTTAAGAAAAGAAGAAGAATTAGAAGAACCGGCACGCAGCGCTGCATGAAGTCGAACACACCTATTGGTACCACAACATGATCGCTGTACCACCTGACCACTGCAGATTCATTTTGCAGTTGATAGTGTCGCCATAGAAATGCACAATCCTCTCATAATTAGGCTAGCTTAATTATTATGACATGGCGTGAACGCAGCATTCAGCTCATCCAACCCCAATCAACACACCTGAACAAGCTAATCAAGGCATTTCAGATTACTAGAAAGCTACAGGCAGGTGAGTTTGATCAGGGTTGGAATTGACCTGTTCTCCTTGGATCTTTAAAACCCCATTTTACAGAGGTTGATATGCAGCAACACGTATTCGTTTTAGTTTTGTGCACTTCGCTGTCCGCTTCTCCTGACGCACCAATTCAGCGCATTTTCCAGCAGAGATCACAGGCCGGGAGGATGACAGCTCGAGTGTATTCTCGTTGATTGCTGTTTTATCGTGTCTGTTTGGATACTTGAGCATAACTCACGCTATTCAAAGACGAACCACAGGTGAGAAGATCTGTTGCTTTCATTAACAGCCTGAAGAAACGCAGAAATAAGTGACTCTCAGTCTTTGAAAGTAATTAACACAGTCTACGAATGAGTAGTAGGTTTTAAAACACTGATTTGAAGCGGACAAATATGTCAAATTTGTATTTAGGTTTGAGACCCATTGCGAAACCCCTGATTTACAAATGAAACCACACTACCTGGCCTCCCCTAATGATCTCTTGAATTCTCTAGTGGACGGTTTCTGTCCGGCAAGGCTGACGGTCGTGCCGTCCCATCGAGGATGTTCTTCTGATGAAGACTGCCCTGGGACACAAATGCTGTCGATTTGACTGTGGGCCTGTTTGCGACTGCCTGTTTTCAGTGAGTTTCAGTTAATAATGGATGCTAGGACTAAAAATACCTCACGTAACGCATTGAATTCAATAAGTTTTGAGGCAGAGACTTTGCCTTCTGTTGTTCTCCTCTAAAGTAGGTTTGAATTAATCCCTAGGATAGTTTAAGCACAGGATGGCTTTACAAAATAAAGAGGATATGCTTCAACAGTGGTTCTCAATTCCAGTCCTGGGGACCCCTTGCGCTGCACATTTTGCATGTTTGATCATCAAATAAGGGAGACATGCAAAACGTGCAGA